>OMNV01027473.1:0-13270 GCA_900303265.1 Brotula barbata | reverse complement strand
GATCCAGAACCAGGTTATCACACGTATAACACCAAACCACACAGGATCCAGAACCAGGTTATCACACGTATAACACCAAACCACACAGGATCCAGAACCAGGTTATCACACGTACAACACCAAACCACACAGGATCCAGAACCAGGTTATCACACGTACAACACCAAACCACACAGGATCCAGAACCAGGTTATCACACGTATAACACCAAACCACACAGGATCCAGAACCAGGTTATCACACGTACAACACCAAACCACACAGGATCCAGAACCAGGTTATCACACGTACAACACCAAACCACGCAGGAGTAAAGAACTGAACCATTTCATTTCAATTCAATTCAATTTATTTATCTTGCTCCAAATCCCAACAAAGTTTATCTGATGGTACTTTACAGGTAGAGCAGATCAAGATCAAACTCTAGAATATGTAGAGACCAAACATTCACCATGAGGAGGAAAAACTCTCCTTTAACGGGAAGAAACCTCCAACAGAACCTGGACTAGGAGGGAACAGAACCTGGACTAGGAGGGCGGCCATCTGACTTGACCGGTTGGGTTGAGAGAGAAAGAGGGAGGGAGGGAGGTGGGGGACACAGAGAGAGAAACAGAGATGACCAGCAACTGAAGTAATAACAATAACAATGATGAATCCAGATATGAGTCCAACTGGAAGAGGTATTAAACTCTGTATGAACCTGACGGGAGACAAAGGACAAACACTCAGGGGACGAAGACGAGTTAGTAACATGCAGTAATGGGACATGACTAAGTATAGATAGAGAAGGAGGAAGCACAGTGCATCATGGGAAGTCCCCCGGCAGTCTAGGCCTATAGCAGCATAACTAGGGGCTGGTCCAGGGTGATCCTGATCCAGCCCTAACTATAAGATTTATCATAAAGGAAAGTCTTAATCCTAATCTTAAACGTAGAGAGGGTGTCTGACTCCAGGACTGAAACTGGAAGATGGTTCCACAGGAGAGGAGCCTGATAGTTGAAGGCTCTGACTCCCATTCTGATTTTGGAGACTCTAGGAACCACAAGTAAGCCTGCATTCTGGGAGCGTAGTGGTCTAGTGGGATTATAAGGTACTAAGAGGTCTTTAAGGTATGATGGTCCCTGACCATGGAGGACTTTGGAGGGGAGGAGAAGGATTTTAAATTCTATTCTGTTCTGGTGACCATTTGGTGTCATTTCCAAAAGAAACTACATTTTTTTCACTGAAGAGTCGACCTGATTGGCAGTTCAGATCTCCTCGTTCCTTTGACACTATGGACAAAGACACCATGCAGCGCTTGGTAAAGGAACATTCCGGCTTTGTGTGTGTGTGTGTGTGTGTGTGTGTGTGTGCAGGGGGCTCCTCCATATCTAGACACTGTGTTTGAGAGAGTTTTTTCATTTAGGATTCAGAAATCTTCCAAAGATGTTAAATCGAATGTCTTTGTTGAAT
The DNA here is from genome assembly GCA_900303265.1 of Brotula barbata. Classification (NCBI taxonomy): domain Eukaryota; kingdom Metazoa; phylum Chordata; class Actinopteri; order Ophidiiformes; family Ophidiidae; genus Brotula; species Brotula barbata. The sequence continues at coordinate 11,818 of OMNV01027473.1, read as the reverse complement.
AGGAGCTGCAGGTACCAAGTCCAGGTTTTCAGCCCAGCTTCCACTTCCTGCCCGAGGCCATCAACTCTGTACCAGGGGTGAGTATAGCAGGAAGTACGTGGAGTCCGTCGAGATAAACACGTCATCTCTACGCGTCGTCTCCGTCTGTCCCTCAGCTCCATCTAGTAGCGCTGAATTCCCCCCTGAAAGGGGACATGCGTGGGATCCGGGGGGCCGATTTCCAGTGCTACCAGCAAGCACGTTCCATGGGACAAACGGCCACCTACCGGGCCTTCCTGTCCTCGCACCTTCAAGACCTGGCGACCATCGTGAGGAGGGCTGACCGTGGGAACATGCCGGTGGTTAATCTGAGGGTAAGAGACGAGCGTGGAAACCTAGAAATAAAAATAAATTGTGGAAAATGTCTCACGCAGGACTTTTATATTCTGGGTCGATGAAAACGGTCCCACGTGCTTTAACGCGCTGAATGATTGTATTGGTGCAGTGGACAATAAGACTTGGTGCACCGTCAGTCTCTTCCTGTGTCCTACGTGTAAAAAGCACCTTTCCTATCTCCTATGTCCTCCCCTCCCCCTCGTCCTCCCTCAGGGGGAGGTGTTGTTCAGCAGCTGGATGTCCATCTTCTCTGGAAATGGAGGTGTTTTTGATCCGACCACGCCCATCTACTCCTTCGATGGACGCAATGTTCTGACTGACTCGGCGTGGTGAGTGAGCGAGTCAGGAGAATGAGCGAGAAGATGCTACACGAAGTCATTCAAGAAGAATCAGAGATATGATCATCACTTTTTTTATTTGTAATTTTACGTTTCATTGTGATAGTTGCAGTAGAAGGAAAGGACAGAGAGAGGACGAGGTACAGCAAAGGACAGAGAGAGGATGAGGTACAGCAAAGGACAGAGAGAGGATGAGGGACAGCAAAGGACAGAGAGAGGATGAGGGACAGCAAAGGACAGAGAGAGGAAGACATGTCCTGATATGATCATTTCAAGGACTCACTTTCATTTCTCCCTCTCCCTCTCTCCACCTCTCTGTCTCTCACCTTCTCCCTCTCTGTCTCTCTCCCTCTCTCTGTCTCTCACCTTCTCCCTGTCTCTCTCCCTCTCTCCCCCTCTCTGTCTCTCCCCTTCTCCCTCTCCCTCTCTCACCCTCTCTCTCTCTCTCCCTCTCTCCTTCTCCCCCTCTCTCTCTCTCCCCCTTTCCCTTCGTCTTAAGGCCAGACAAGCTGGTGTGGCACGGCTCGAGCGCGGCGGGGATCCGTCTGACCAGTAACTACTGTGAGGCGTGGAGGACGAAGGACGTGGCGGTGACGGGCCAGGCCGCACTGCTGCAGACGGGCCGCCTGCTAGGACAGCACAGCCGCTCCTGCTCCAGCCACTACATCGTGCTGTGCGTAGAGAACACGTACGTCGGTAACACGCACCAGAAGAGGACCTGAGCTTCGGCGTTCGCCGTCGCTACATTCCCACTCGTGGTCCAGACTAGGACCAGCTTGAAAACGGCACCGAGTGAAATCTAAATCGAAAGTAATCCAACGTGTCGTACGCACTCTGAAAACAGAGAATTCTTACACTCTCCTCATGTAAACGTAGTGAATGTTGTTGTAAAAGGCCACTGACACGCAGACGGCAGCACCACGATCCAGAACGCTTACCAGGATACACCGCTGGCTCACAGGAAGAAGTTTGTGGGTTTGAGTTGGGGGTTGACCTTTGCCCCTTCCTGTGTGGAGTTTCCATGTTTCCCCTGAGTGCTCCGCTTTCCCCCGCCCACAAAAACACCTACGTTAGGCTAATCACTCCTGACCAAGGCGAGGTAGAAGATCTGGAGTCGGTCCTTGGGTGCTGTTGTGTGTGTGTGTGTTTCCATGTGTGTGCTGCCCTCTGCTCCTCCTTGAGGATGGGTTAAAGTGCAGACAGTTCATTTCCCTACAGGGGATCAATAAACTATCCTTCTTTGTTTTCTTTCTCTTTCTTCATCCACACACACGAGGTGTTACTTAAAATTCACCATCAGATCTATTTTATCTGCTGCAAACTGAAAATGGATGGAAAATGTTTCCTCCAGACTCCTCCCCCAGACTCCTCCCCCAGACTCCTCCCCCAGCCAATCACAGACAGAGAGAAGAAAGAACAAAACTTTATTGATCCCCGTAGGGAAGCTTTTTCTCTGCATTGAACTATCCTTATTATGAGGAGCAGTGGGCATCACACACATGCAAACACACACACAGCATCGCCAAGGGACCACCTCCACATCTTTCAACTTTGCCCTGGAAAGTGGAACACCTGGAAGAACCCCACACTCACGACCTTCTTTCTGTGAGCTCTAATCACCAGAAGAAACCCGACCCGTACGTGCAGCGCTGTGATGGATGTTACTGCCGGCCCACACACACACACACGGCTGACTGTGGAGGTGGAACAACGTCAAGTACTCTAGGAGCCCTAGGACCCGGTTAGTAAGGACAGAACAGAGCATCATCGCACATTCAGCACAAATACAACAGAAATTACACAACGGATAAAGTAAAGCCCTCTCCTGCATTTTTTTTTTACAATTTCTGCAGTTTTTGCACTTTCTGTCAGTTCTCACAATTTTTACTGCCAAAGAAATCATATCATATAAAAAAAAACCTCTGATCGCAACAATAAAAAAAAACAAAAAAAAAAACTAAATCACTGCTAAATTCTGGAGAAATCGGTCAGTCTTGAAGGAGGTATGAACCTCTGCCTCCCATCAAACTCCTCGTGGAATATTTCCAAATCTGATAGCAGCAGCAGAAGGAGCCGAGGCGATTACTGTTCCTGCACCAACCACTGTTGCCCCCTAGTGGCTGTAGTGTGTAGTACACTGTAATCCTCCGTATTGGACGTGGCTGACGTGACCCGTGACGTGACCCGTGACGTCCTGACAGTTTGTTGTTCCTGTGGCTCAGAAGTCAACATTAGTTTTACACAGATTACAAACATTTTTATTCATAATCTGTGAACGACAGATTAAAACAAAACTCTATTTTTGTTATTGTCGACAAAAAGTTACACTCTTTAAATGTTTGAATAGTTTCAATCAATAATTTTAGAAATTTTGAATTTAGAACATTTTATGACTAATACTTTTGTATTTTTTTTCTGCTTTACCGTAATCCAATATTTGTTTGTTATGAACATAAATCTACTGTTTGGGATGAATTGATGATTTAAATTAGAGTTTATGTTTGAACAATAGAATAAAAATCAGTGTATATTGATGTCTTCATTCATACAATAGCAGAAAATGAAGTGGGTTTTTATTGTTTTATTGTTTTTCTTTTGACAGATTGTTTGTTTGTTGTTTTTTTTTTTTAAATACACTAAATGACTGAAGATTTTCTCACAGTGTAAAGATTTGAACCCTGAAGAAGAGTTGATTTTCCTCGGGTACATATGATTATTTTTCTCTTAATAAAACTTTTACTTCATCCTCCGAGGAAAGACTTTTGGACTTACTGCTGGCTGTCCAAACATCTGGTCATATGTTGTAACATCTGAACAGATGTGGTGTTGTCTGTGAAAGATGCTGAAACGTTTGGTCAGATGTTACAGCGTCTGTTATAACACGTTATGTTACATGTATGAAAAGTATGTTATAACAGCTGTTATAACATTTGTTATAACAATTGTACAGATGCTGATAGATACTGTAATGTCAGAACAGATGATGTAACGTCTAGACGGATTCTGTGACTTCTGGACAGATGTAACATCTGGATAGGTACTGTAACAGCTGTAGTGCCTGGAAAGATATAATTTCTGTGACAGATGTTATAATGTCTGGGCAGGTAAAACATCTGTGACTGATGTAACATTTGTGACAGATGTTGGAATGTCTGAACAGATGTAATATCTTGGCAGATGTACTGTAACGTCTGGACAGATGTTACCTCTGTCACAGATGTTGTAAAAATATCTGTGAGAGATGTTATGCCCGGACAGCTGTTGTAACTCTTGTGACAGATCTAACGTCTATGATAGATGCTGTAACATCTGTGACAGATGCAATGTCTGTACAGATGTTGTAATGTCTGTGACAGATATAACATCTGGACAGATGGAATGTCGTGACAGATGTTGTAATATCTGGGCAGATGTTATGAATGCCTGTGACAGATGTTGTAACGTCCTTGACAGCAGTAATCAGACCGAGAGTTCCGATGGCCACTGTCTCTTTCTGGCGTCCTTGGTGTGATCCGACCCAGGTGAGGTCCTGGCTGCACCTGATGCTGGTCCTGATTCATGTCTGGCCCCGTGTCACATTAATATGTGGCCAAGTTGTAATCATGACAATATTATATTTATGAACATCAGATCTAATCCAAGATGCTTCGTCACGAGGTCTCCAGGGACAGAGTGTAGCGGCATTGACCAGGAGGAGACCCAGGAGGAGACCCAGGAGGAGACCCAGGAGAGAGACTTGATGACTTGACTTGACTACAAGAGACTTGATTTTCACTGTGGGGGGAAAAAAGTAGAATCGGCCGTATGAGTTGTGATATATCAGCATATCCAACCGTTCCAATATCTTACATTGAATGATTGAAGAAGGTCGTGAGTTCGAATCCCGGGGTCTCTGCACCTTCCTGTTTGTAGTTTCCATGTTCTCCCCGTGTCTGCTGGTTTTCCTCTGGGTGCTCTGTAGTTCAGGAGTTTGGTCTGGTCTGGGTTCATTAGTTGTGCCATTCCTGTACCCTCTCTGTCGAAGGGGTCCAGGAAAATGATCTGAGCCACATCAGGTCGCCACAGACTGACCCCTTATCGATCCCTTCTTTCCTTTCTAGAAGGCCCACGAGACGGACGTTGGAATGTCAGCTACTGTTTTCCAAATCATCCACTTTCAGCACCGACTCATCAATAGTCACTTTAATGAGGGAATCTTAAACCAGCAGGGATACAGTGTTATGATGGTTGGTGCTGATTCTGTCTTCAGCTTCTGTGATATACACGGTTCACCTTTCATCCCTCGTATAATGTTTAAAATACCATTAAATCTGGCTACAAAGTCGTCTATGATTGACTGGATGACGGTCCAGATTGGGTCTGGGCGGTCTACTCTATCCACCATATTATCATCTGCTGTTTCTTCGCTAACGTTAGCATCGTTGTTAGCTTGCTGCTCCAGACTCAACGTGGAATCTAGGACAGGATACAGGACTATGAATCCGACTCCCAGAAGGGAACCGTTTTGGCTCCATCCCTCTTCACCCTCTTCACCCTCTACACTGCAGACTTCACATATAACTCTACTAACTGTCATCATGCAAAATTTCTCTGCTGACTCTGCAATCGCCGGCCTCATCATCAACGGGGAGAGGACAGGAAGTACAGTAGACTGACTCAAGAACCACCTCCAAACAGCTGGTGGTGTACGTCTGCTTGCGTTCCATCTAACAAGTACCTGGTGTTCACCTGCATAACAAACTGGACTGGACAGACAACACAAGTGAAATATTCAAAAAAGGACAGAGCAGACTACCTGCTGAGGCCATTAAGTCTTCTGGAGTGCAGGACCCAGGGACCTGTATTGACTCTGGTGGAGTCAGCCATTACTTTGGAGCAGTGGAGGCAGAAATTCTTGTGTGGGTGGGCACAGAGAAGATTGGGTGGGCCTAAAAACAATCCTTCCACCTTGGTCCTAAAACATCAACGTTAACTAAATTAAGACATTACAACTACTCGCCTGAATGAACATCAGTTTAATGAAACGAGCCACAGGAGAGGTAACTTTACATTAACAGCATCACAGAGCCTGCAGCAACCACCTACAGTATAAACAAACACACAGCTGACAGGTGCTACATCCTCCGTGTTAAGCTGTACCCACCGTGGATGGAGGATCGGGAGCTAACGCTGCTGCTGCTGCTGCTGCTGCTGCTGCTGCTGCTGCCTCTGAGGTGGAGAGGATCCCTGACTGCTGCGATAAGACCGTGTCATTACTTTGGACTAGATCAGGAGAAATTGACGTAGGGGTCGGTGTCTCTGTGGACGAAGACAGCTGAACTTGATACCCTTTATCCTCCTCCTCACGGCCTCCTTTAATGACTAACCTGACCTAAACCTTCTCAATGCAGCGCTCAACACCAAGTGAAAGAGGGACAAGACAGAGACAGGACAGAGACAGGACAGAGACAAGACAGAGACAGGCTGCTCACAGTCACACATTCGTTCAGTGGACTGCCAATCAAAAAATCTGACCTATCATTATCAATATCTTATAGTAAACAAGAAGCAAGAAGTCAGACTTTTTGATTGATAAGTGAAACAGTGTTAACTGACTGCTGTTCAGGAGATGGTCCATCAAGAGACCTTCTGATTGGGGTCCAGGACCACCTGGGGCCACAACAGCTAAACAAACACAACTGAACAAAGTGACCTGGAGGTCCAGAGTCCTGAGCCGTAGAGATGTTAACTTCAGTAAACAGAGTGTCATGGAGCCATCGTGTACATTCAGTTTTTATATGATATTGTTCTGCTGCTGACTTTATCCAATAAGTCTTTTTCTTCTTCTGATGTCTCCTTCCTGGTGTCATCCCCCTTTGCTGCTGTAACACTGCAAGTTTCCCTGTTGTGGGACAACAAAGGACTATCTTGTCTTATCTTCGTATGTACTGTACATCCACAGGTTTTTATCTCTGATGATATTTTTTGGGCACTGTAAGTAAAAGTTCCTTTTCTGGACTCTAACTGCACCTAAACCATATTTTTTTGTGGATTTTGCTAAGAACCCTTAATGCCCATGTCACGAAGCAGAAGGTTAAGAAGTTTAAAATGTTATCCTTTCCTTGGCACACCATGCTCCTTTCTGTGGAGGAGGAAGGAAGATTAACTCTTTAAGATTAACTCACTTTGACCCATCCTCAATGAGGAGCAGTGGGCAGCACACACACGCAAACACACACAACAGTGCCCAGATCTTCTACCTTTGTCTTGGTCAGGAGTGATTAACCTAACATACATGTTTTTATAGGAGGGGGAAACCAGAGCACAAGTAGGAAACCCACACAGACACGGGGAGAACATGGAAACTACAGACAGAAAGGTGTGGAGGTCGGCACTAGGATTTGAACCCACGACCTTCTTGCTGCGAGGGCACCGTGCCGCCCTGAGCCGAGTAGTTTGTCTGCGTCTTCCTCCTGGTGCTCCAGTTTCCTCCCACCTCCAAAGACATATAACTGAGGTGAACTGGAGTATCAAAAATCAACCATAGGTGTGAATGGGAGCGTGACTGTCTGTCTCCACGGTCTGGCGACCTTTGGACCTTGACATGGATTGTGGGTGTTGGTGAAGGTTATTGCTGACTAAGGTTTTAAAAACACACACCATCACGGTCCTTCACCACGTGGCTTTTAAATATCTGAACATTAAATATTTAAAAATCTAAATATCTCTGAAGTCCTGGTTCTGGTTCTGTGTATAGAAGCACAAACAGACATGCTAACAAAAGATTCAGTTTATTAAATGGAACTGTACAACATCATTATCCTAAAATAAAACGGCACATTCTTATTATGTTGATTCTTCTTCTTCTTCTTCCCATTCTTCTGAGATACAGGAAAAATAAAAAGTGTGCTTCATTATTCAAAACGTTTTAAAAGCTCCTTTCGCACTACAACCTTTTAAATTTCAGTCCCATGTTTCCAGGAAACAAAATCATAGATCTGCATGTGACTGCAGCAAACGACGAGCTCTCCGAACTCCTTCTGTCGGATTTGTAAAAAGGGGAAGCCATAAAATGCAGAAAGAAGTGAAAATATTCACTGTGAAATGATGAAAATGTTGTGCTTGTATCATGGAGTGGCACATAAAGTCCATAATTTAAAATTCATTCATTTAGAATAAGGAGTCTGCAACAGAAAGCCACCGACAGAGACATGGGAGAACGTTTCTAAAAGCATCAGACAGCGTCCGAGGGAAGGAGGGGCGGGGGAGGGGGAGGCCATAACAACCGTGTTTACATAGTTCAGACACAAAAACAACACGTTTTACAGATTTTTTTTGAAAATGCATAAAAGCAGCCGCACAACCCAGGAAAGAGTCGGTACAAAAAAAAGGCAGAGAGGCAGAGAAACTCTTCCTGTCAATCCAACATCATTTCTTTCATCGCAGAAAACCACAAATCAAATTATGGACAAATCAAAAATCCCTTTCAAGAAATTTCAACTGCAATACAACAGCAATTTAAGTGTGTGTGTGTGTGTGTGTGCATTCAATCCCTATAATTCTTACGAGGTTTTTCCATGTTCTGCGGTGACTTCATCTACTTTATATTCTGCATTGTTTGGACATGCCAATGATAAACTATAAACTACAAACACCATTAAGGTGGAGCATTAGAACGTACAGGGGGCGTCTGTGAGCACGTGACCATGATCAAACATCTTATTTGTTTATTTATTTCTTATTTATGTTGTCAAGTTTTAGTTTTTTTTTAAGATAAGGTTAAGTTTTTCTCTTATCTTATCTCATTTGAATGAGATCATCCAGGGATACTCTGAGCAGTCCAACTGGAAATGAAAGTATATACAGCTTTAATTTTCATCTTAAATCTTGGCAAAAACAAATCCAGTTTCTCTTTGGAGCCAAATCAGCTACAATATAATGATCATTTTTTGTAATTAATAATTTTTTTCCTTGTTGTTTGCCTAATCCATATTTAAAGATGATGCATAAATGTTGGCAGCACTTCATCACCAGAACATCTGACATATGCAACATTCTCAATGGACTCAAACATGACTACCGAGCAGAGGCCTGACCCTCAATCATCAGGGAGAGGAGCAGAATGAAGCACACACAGGTGATGTTTGCACACACAGAGAACCGTGAGACACAGACCATATAAAACTTAGTTCTCTGAAGGTCCTCTCTCTGCATCACAAACTCCAGCTGGAACTCTTCTTAGCATTTCCAATGAAACCAAAAGACTTGGTTCTCAACCCCAACCAGGCACTCTGAAGAGGGAGCTTAGGTTGTCGGTTGTTAAGCGTTGTGAGGAGGAGCAGTTGAAAAGGAGACGCAGGAGGAAGCAGTCAGTAGTGAACTGAAGCTACAAACACTGAGCATGAGCTTACAGACCTTATCTTTCACAAACAGAAAGGAGCCCCATTTATTTACTTGTGTCACATGATAGAGATTCATCCTCTGATGAACAGAGAGTCAACCCATTCTGTCACATCCTTGTCATCTAATCGCAGGTGTAAAAAAAAAACAAACAAAAAAAAACACAGATGAAAACTGCAGCTGGCTGTGTCTACCACAAAATCATCATGACTCCGCCCACAAAGGACACATCAGTATCAGGACAATAACAAACTAACAGGAGTATCTGACTTCATGGAGAGTGAGAATGAAAACACACACACACAGACACACACAGACACACACACACACCAGCTCATCACTCAGAAACCTTAGCTGCATCAAAGTTAACAGCCAGCTTACTGTGCTTCCTCTTGGAGCCGGAGCCGGGGGTGTGGCCCGTTCCGGGGAGGTTTTGTCGAGGAGGCGTCTGAGGGACTGTCGTGGTGGTGACGCTGGCGTCTGCCGAACATGGACTGGATGAAGAGGGGTTGCTGTTCTGTAGGTCAGCCTCGGCTTGTGATTGGCCCTTGGCTCGCTGTGATTGGTTCCTGCCTACGGTGACAGCAGCGCTGTAAAACTCTTGCGTTTCCTGGTTCTTCCTGTTGTTTGATATCCGCTTCTTAGTGACCTGCCGTGGACAGAGGCCGAGAGGAGATGGGTTACCACGACAACACGCCTCAACACGGGAGGGAGCAGTGCATTTTTGCGTGTGTCTACCTGTAAGGGGATGAACTGGTTGTGTGAGCCGACAGGCACCGACGATGCTGGAGCTTGAGGGCGCACGGCACCGGGGAAGGTTCCGGTTCCTCCGTAGAAGGACTGGTTCTGGTGATGGTGCTGTGGCAGCGTCATGCCCCACAGTGGGGGCGGGGCGTAACCCTGAGGGGGCAACAGCAAGCCTCCTGGGGAAGAGATCGAATGGATTAGTGAGCACGTAGCTCGATGTAAAGTACGTGAAGTGTGAGGACCGTGGACGGACCTGACTGGTTGAAGATGGGGGGCACGGCTCCTAGGTGTGGGGGCTGCATCTGTCCCATTGTAGGGTACAGAGGAGGTGGGAGAGGGAGGCCCGGCCCCACTGAGTTCTACAGACACAAAGAGAACAGAGAAGGTTTAGTTCAGGATTTAAACATGTTTCCATTCCTTCCAGGCTCATTCATGACAATTTACAACAACATTTGACTTTTTTATGCTAATTGTCCAAATGTGCATTATTGATGGTGGTGTAGTCAATGCTAAAATGTACCTGTTTGAATTTGTCCTAAGTACTTTACATTATGGTTGACATTTACCTTCCTTGCACACGTGGAATCCTTTCCCTACCACTGACATATCTGGGATTTTGTAATCCAGCACAGAGAAAACTCACATTTCCCCAATGTTTGAAATTTTAAGGCACACAATCACGTCATGCTGGAGAACTTTAATGTATCCCACTTTTCTAGGAAGACTAAGACGTTTCCATATATTTCCCATGCCTCTCCAGACCTGCCAGTTACCAAAAGAAGCCCGTTAGTTAGTCTTCAGTTGGACCATGTGAAATTTTTGACGTCATAACAAAGGTTTTCTGGAAACCCCCCCAAAAAAACTCCAGTTTTACAATTTTGTGCGAGTTACAAAAACAAACTGATAGAAATTTGATCTCATCCCTGTTTTAAAGTAATCATTTTGTAGAACTCAATTCAAATGTTCCCTCTTATGGTGGCACATGTCCACAAAATACATAAAAAAGAAATACACCATTTCTAGTAACACAGGTGAGGGTGATGTCATAGTGTGTCAGAGCAGTCTGACAGTAACAAAAACTTGTGTGTGTACTGTACCAGTCTCTGCAGGGCAAAGAAGGCACATTTCTCCTTGGCATCATTTTCTGACTTGCAATGTGGACCATGAACGATCAATCCATTGGAGAGCTTCACCTGACAGACAAGACCCTGTGGAGACAGAGGACGGTGATGGGGCGGGGGGCGACCATTCAGAGCAACACCAGTGTTTCCCATTAATGTTGAACCTTCCCCAGAAATCCATATCAGATTAGGGTGCAGCAACGTCCCCATTAACATAGTTAAGCCCTTAATGTTTCCAGCCAAACCCCAAATAATTCCTCCAGTCTGATCGCTACAATGGAGGTCACGTGTGTTAACAAGTGTCTGAAAGAGCAAGAGAGGAGAGAGAGGGTAGGAGAGAGAAGCAGTGCGAGTGAGACAGACAGTAAGAGGGAGAGAGAGAAGGAGCGTGAGAGAGAGAAGCAGGGAGAGAGAGAAAAGGAGTGTGAGAGAGAGAAGCATCGAGAGAGAGAAACATTGAGAGAGAGAGAAACATTGAGAGAGAAACACTGAGAAAGAGAGAAGCATTGAGAGAGAAACATTGAGAGAGAGAGAGAAACATTGAGAAAGAGAGAAGCATTGAGGGAGAGAGAAGCATTGAGAGAGAGAGAAGCATTGAGAGAGAGAGAAACATTGAGAGAGAGAGAGAAACATTGAGAGAGAGAAGCATTGAGAGAGAGAGAAACATTGAGAGAGAGAGAAGCATTGAGAGAGAGAGAAACATTGAGAGAGAGAGAAGCATTGAGAGAGAGAGAAACATTGAGAGAGAGAGAAACATTGTGAGAGAGAGAAGCATTGTTCATTCAACTTCATTGCAATTTGAAAACAGTTTCAAACAATACTCCTAACAACACTGTAGAAATCAGTGAAAAACTGTTT
>OMNV01027470.1:16243-29531 GCA_900303265.1 Brotula barbata | reverse complement strand
TCTCAGTGTGTTAGGCTTTAATTGCAGTCCAGACCAAAAAAAAGAAGAAGAGGAGATACTGATGATGTCTCAGCAGCTCTACGCTGTCATTGATCAGCAAATTATGTTAACACAGGTAACATTGTAATCTATCTATCTATCTATCTATCTATCTATCTATCTATCTATCTATCTATCTATCTATCTATCTATCTATCTATCTATCTATCTATCTATCTATCTATCTATCCTTGAAGCTCTGATAGCCAAATCTTAAACCATTGGAAGTTATCTACAACTAAGTATTTCAGTTTCTAACACTCCTCAAGCCCGGACAGAATAAATCCCTTGTGATATTGAGCCTCCTCCTCCTCCTCCTCTGTGTGATCGTATCTTCAGCTCTGGGGCAGGGTGCTGCGGCTGGACACTCTTCTCCCTGTAGGTCAATTCAGATTAATGCCACCGCTCCAAAGCAACAGCAGGCGTCCTCCATTACCCCGAGCTGTTCTATTTAAAGGCCCGCTAATAATTAGCCGTCACCTACATCTAATTGAAACTGCGTCCCAATCAAAGCTGAGGTTTGGCTGGGATCAGCGCTGATGTTTCATCCAGCGGTGTCTTCCGGTCTCTTTCTCGTTCTTTTTCCAAAAAGAAAACACAACAAAATAAACAGTTCATAATGTTGCGTTTCCATGAGTAAGATGCTTATTTTCATTCACTTTCAATTTCATGATAGTGCCTGCAGACTTGTGTGACATCATGATTGTCACTTTTCGATTCACCCTCTTCACAGTACGTATTTAATAGCCATCTGTGTTTCGGGGATGCAAAATGCAATTCCTTTCTAAGACGGGGAAAAACAATAAGCTGGCTGTGCAGCGGTCCTGATGCTGCGGGAGCTGCTGCCCTTGCTGTCTTGTTTCACTGGCTGGCAGGCAGGTGCATGTCAATATTCAATCTATAACATCACTTGATGGGATGAGACAATCCCATATAGCCAAGGAGTTGCATCAGCACTTTTATGTCAGGCCCACACACACACGCACGCACGCACGCACACACACATGTTTCTGTTGAACTTTACTCCACTGGGACGTCCACAAAATCAATCCGCTGTAATTTTTCTGATGCACCTGAAGCGGCCATGCAGAGGGAGGGGAGAGGACAGACAGGGAGTCCAGCTGCTGCCGCTGCTGCTGCCCTGAACCGACAAGATGAACTTCATTAGGAAATCACACACACACACACATACACGCACACATACACGCACACACACAGGAGAATTAAAGTCCTTGTCGACTGATCAAATGACCTTACAAACACTGAGCTTTCTTTAAACGCCCTTGTCCACCTCAATAATATACAGATTCACACAGAAACACACACACGCACACAAATTAACTTAAAGAGAAACACACACGTGTTCAGTAGCCGTTATCAGGAACTCCTTTTGTCTCACTGCCTTTCCACAATTTTCCCCAATTTCACTCAATGACAGGAAGAAAACAACTACTGCAAATCTGTACTGATGCTTTAAAAAAACGTCACTTTTCTAAGGAATGTGTTCAACTTATAAGATAAAGGCTGAGACGTTCATCCACTGAGCGTTTTAACTGATAGTTTCGGTTAATTTAATTATTTAACATGTCACAATAATACATATATATTATTTATAACAACATTGTGTGATGCATTGGTCTTGATACAGCTGTTGGTCCAGACAGTTGGTCATCCATATGAATTTTCTTGTGGATACAGAAAACATGACTGGACTTTACAACGCCTTTAATACAGCACACCATATGTTTACAAACCCAGCTGGGGCCTGATTATCATATTTTAAAGAAAATATTCTAAAAATGGTGATGAATGGCGTACATTCTGAGGATGCCCCAGTATAAGGATGTAGGCTATTTATTTATTTTTAAGAAAAGTGTTTGCTAACTTGTCATTGTGCTGATATGAACATTTCTTCACCTGCTGTTTATTTTTTTTCTGACTATTAAGCAGAGTGTGGTGTCTCCTTATCAGGACACGGCTGAACACGGCTCAGGGGTTGCAGCTTTGAACGGCCGCTCTTCCAGTCACTCTGTCCCTTCGTGTTAGTCTTTTGTCATGTCCACGTCTGGACTGTCCGCGTCTGACGTGGCAAATGTCGGCGCTGAGCTCAAACCCTCCGTCCGTCTCTTTTCTAACTTTCTGCGAAAAGCAGCGACAGCTCGTGAGTGAGGTGAGGTGAAGCGGGGGCAGCATGAATGATTCATGTCGTATTAGGATGTGACTGGAGAGGAAAACAGGAGAATTCACCAGATGTTCCTCTTAGCTTAATTATTTAGGGAACTCAGAACAACCTCTACCTTCAGTCTGTGAAGGATAATACTGATAGTATTTGACCAAATTAAGGCTCAGTCAGACAGGCTGGACAATTGAAAGGACACTTAGGCCATCATTTAGACACGCCCACTAACATATATACATATATACATACAAATATATACAGTATATATACATATTAAGCATTGTTAACCACTTATCTCTAAGCATACATTTATGAGGCATAATGAAATATAAATGATCACTATAGATAGAAAAGATTTTTTTTTATTCAAACTGTAGTAATGGGTAAAAGGAGGGGAGTGGTGGGGTGGTAGTTACTGTCCTTACCCATAGGAACACCCTCTGGGACAAGGCTGCTAGAAAAAGCTATGATTTTATGAATAAAGCTCGGATTTGCACCAAAACTGACACTAAAACACAAAACACCTAAGGGTAACTTTTTGTGGTGTGTGTGAGGTTATCATACTAATATGTTGTTGATTTTTTTAGTGTTCACTCTTAATTATTGTGGGTTTTCTTAAAAAAAGTCTAGTATGTGCAATGCTGAGTATCCATGATGAAACCAGATTAAGTGTATTTTATAAAATTGTAATAAATAGATAAAAATTACCAGTTCATTACCAGTAATGTCAATCAACCTGATGTTGGGTTAAAATTTAATAACCACATATATAAGAAGATATGTAATATATTTCAATAAATAACTGGAATTATTACAGGTTAAAATATTAAAAGTTTAAAAAAATAATAAATAATCTGTTTTTACATTTTTTTTTTTTTTTACTTCTGGTTTTCTCCCCCTTGATGTTGTAGTAAAAGGTGTAGGAGTCCACATATTACCGTGAGTGGAATCAGTTCAAACTGTCACCCTACAATAAAATCAGGTTAGAGATCTTCCGTTATTGATTAATTCTGCAAGTAGACGAAGATAATGGACGCTTTGGTAAAAACACGGTGGCAAGCACGATTAATCTCTAAGACATCCCTTGTAGATAAAGTATCCAATTACACTGTAATTCTCAAAGGGAGATTTGATCCATTACAAGGCCCAACAAGCTGTGAAAATATGGAATTACTCATACATGCACACGTATATTTGGATTTTATTACATATTGACTTCAAACAAAAATCATTCATTGGGCAGTTCATGTTCAATGGAGCTTTTATAAAAATAAATCAATCAGATATGGGAAAACTTTTGTGTGGAAAATGAAAAAAAGCCCTCACAATTTATTCTAGACTGTATTGTAGTGTATAAACCACAGAAACAAACTGCAATAAATTCATTCCTTGGATTAAAATGAAGGAAAGTTTTTGCATTCTTGAAATGTCCCTGCTGTTCAAAAGGCAATACATGCACACATACGTTCAATATACTGTATAATGGCTGAAGTGATTGATCACACTTGCCAAAATTATTCAAATATCCATCATGGATCATTAGCTGCAGTGTCCAGAGCACCATGTTGGATGTTGGTGCTACCGCTTATGCTAAAATGAGAGATTGATGATTTCGGTACTTGCAATCTCATCAGTTATCAGGACATGTGACCAATCAGACAGTTCCTTGAAAAAGCTGGTGTCTTTGAGGACTTCCAGGTATTGGGAGATATAAGACAGTCCATCAGTGTCACATGGGGCGATGCTCTCTAGGAACTTCCCGAGTTAGGTAGTGAAAACTGTTTAAAATGTGGATCCTGATGGACAGAAAGGTCACGGTCTCCATCTATAGTGATGAATCTTAACAAGCTCACGTGCTGGTCTGAATGAGTGATTAGCACGGAGACCGTGGAGTATCATCAGTATGGTGAAGGGCAGGAATGCCGTTCCCTAATGCCAAATATCCTCAGGGGAATGGAACGCTACTAAACAACTTTACACTGTGATGGATCTGATCTCCTTGAGGATTTAAACCAGGGGGAGTTTACGGCAGATCAAAAGGCAGCTGACCTGCTTTTTCATCTGTCTGTAACTTAAGCCTGTGCATCACTCTAACAATAAGTGAAGAGTCTGCATGGAGAGTTGGAATTGATAATGATAACAGACACGGTTAACAGAGGAAGACGTCGACGTGCACATCTTTTAAGATTGTACTTGTTCTTATCCTGCCTTTATTCTGTCTTTCAAACTATTCTATTTTATGTGTTTTTACCTTAATTTTTATCTTGATTTTTTTTAATTAATGTTCTTGAAAGGTTTTATGTTTTTTCATTCTCTTTTGTGTGAAGCATGAATTTCCTTGCTTCTATATATACAAGGTTTTATTTTATTTAATTTAATTTCATTTCATTTCATTTTATTTTATTATTTTATTATGTTTTATCAAATTCTATTCTTTTTTATTTTATTTTATTTTATTATTAGAGAGTACAGAGTCTTATGACCAGCATCACTGTATTTTAAACATCTATTTTTTCAGCAATCATTCCTTATACGTATTGATATTAAAAGACCAACGAGCGATTTTGAAAATCTACAAACATGAACACATGAATCATATCAGTCATGCGGGTTGATGCCTTTTTTAAAATTTATATCATGCGCCACAGGTTTTTAAATCAGGTTGTTTGACATCAAATGAGATTTATCAGCCCTGATCAATCAATAGCCGGATTTACGATGGTAGAGACCACCGCTCGCTCAACCCTCTTCAGTTTGCTGTAAATGAACATTGATCACCAACAGCAGCAAAACAGAATACTAACAGGCTCCCGAAGCCCAACCAGGTCAGACTACAATATCTCCAAGGCTCCTCCTGTCTAATCCTGAGATGTTGTCGGCGTTATCATCTCCGACTGAAAGCCAGGCCTCCTCGCTGAGCCGTTTAATCTATCAAAACGGTGCAGATAATTAAAAGCGGAGCGAACGATAGGACTCAAAGCAAGATAAACACACCAGCAACTGCTTATTCACTATCCACAGATGAGATTCAACAATTATTCCCACTCTGTCTTCATTTAGGGCCATTTTCTCCCCAGTCTACCGTCAATAATTCTTCCCTTTCCTGCCTCTCTCTCCCCGTTCAGGACTTGACTTAATCAATACATCAATTGAAGTGTTTGGCTGGCATAGGAAAGCTGCTCACACTGCCTGCACGCCTGCAGTCCCAAAAGCAGTTTCAGTGTTACCTACTGATTAATATCTCATGCAGTTCTTAAAGATTTTACACTTTATTTTAGCCCAAAGCTGAATATTAGCATTGCTGAGGATGTCTCAGTATCTGCTTATGTTATCTGGAGTGATATTACACATCCGATTTTTGTCTAGTGCTGTGTTAATGCTTTCGTGTGTGGAATACAGATTGTACGTTAATACAAGGAGTGAATGAGACCCATGATGGAGGCTGTTAAGTGGACAAAACTTAACGCGTGCTCGAAGAGGCATGAAGAATGAACTTTACGCTCTTAGTCGCCATAACAATTCATTGCAGGGTAAGACTCATTTATGATCTTTTTAGGTATAAAAAATAAAATAAAATAAAAATTAATGTATCTGTTTCAAACGATGTGGCCGTCAGTACCCTGATAAATCCACTAGAGGGCACTTCAGAGGAGGAGATGGATAGAAAGATGGATGGATGGATGGATGGATGGATGGATGGATGGATGGATGGATGGATGGATAGATAGATAGATAGATAGATAGATAGATAGATAGATAGATAGATAGATAAACAAGCCTTAAAGGTCAAGTCAGTGCAGACACACTCAGGCCAGCAGCTTCATGAAGTCACTGAAACACTTTCACTCAGTGACTCACACACACACACACACACACACGCACTCATATTGACCATGTGAGTGCAGCACCTCTGGCTTTCTCTACAAAGTGCTGAGTGGGCCAACAGTGACAGGCCAGGTGTGACAGATAAGCGCCAGGCTGTCGGAGGCTGAGATGGATGGCGGTCTGACCGCTGATGGACAGCAGAGACAAAAAGAGAGACTTCCCACGCAGTGGGGCCAGACGGCAGTTTCATGTTGCGTGATCATGAAGTCTCTCACACAGAGGACACTCCCAGACTTTGGGGAAACCATCATGTTGGGCCTAGCTTTCACCAATTTATATTTCATCTTTTGTTTTCATACTCTGTTTTTATTCCTGCTTTGCGTTTATATTCACTTCTTTTATTGACTTTTATCTGGCATAATAAATAAATGTCATTATTTTGTGCATTATTAAGTGCGAGTCAGTTATAAGTGCCTCCATCATCTTCTAGCAGTGCTGCAGTGAATAAAGCAAAGTACAAAGTGTCTGTTTACCTTCTAAACGATGGTTAATCTGAGTTTTGGAGTGAGTTTACGTCCCTTTTCTGAACTTTAGCGAGCGGTGCGATGTTTCCTTCTTTGTGATCTGGGATCTGCTGATGTGTCTCAGCAATGAGAGCAACTGTCAGTCAGCGCACATCTGAAGACACCCACAGGAAAGAATCACCAAACAAGTAATGAGGCCATTAAGATAAGAAACTGATTCACATCGTCATGTGTGACACGGACTTCATTTTATCTTTTAATTAGGCATGATAAGAGACTGCATGAAAAGTTGAATGGGAAAAAAAAAGAATAGGGTCACTAAAATCATTTTTAGAGAAGAGTGACTGGAGTCATATTGGAACGTGTTTTGCCCTGTAAGCTGGTCTTAGATTGAGTCTCTGTGATACATTTCCAGTAGATCGGGATAATGAAAAGTAAAATCTTGAGGTAAGACAGCAGATTTGCAGTAATATTTCATGGTGCTCCCGTCAGCGAACCCATTATCCAACATACGCACCGATTCACAAGCGCATCAAAGACATGCTGATCGGGTGAAAATGTGCTGATGCCAAACTCGGACCTATTGCAGTTTGTCTCCCGGTTCCTTCCATTACTCCCAGCACGGCCTCGGCCTCTCCCGACGATCGCTGCTCTTAATCCGAGGTATCAAAACACCCCGAGCTGGCCCACGGATCCTCAAGAGGACCACCAGCCCGAGGCTGTACTGCAGAACAGAAATCGCACGCCTTTGTATTTGCTTGATCCGTGTGCGAAACACACACTGAGATGAACGCGTGCGCGTGTGAGAGTAGCTCTAATTACACTTCAGAGGGGCGCGTTCATCTACGCGGTCAACGTTGGGGTGGAACGCTCGCTCAGAACGGTGAAGGCCGTGAAAATTTCATCTCAAGTGTTGCTGGAGAACTCAAGAGGTGGACAAATGATGCAATTTCCAGCAGCGTGGTGTTAAGTGATGAAATACATCCTGCAGCTAATAACCTATGCAGGAAGTAATCATTTTCTTACTTTATGCCGTTTGCAACTTTTATTGTATGGATGATTTTACTTCTTCATAGCAAAGTCTATCTATCTATCTATCTATCTATCTATCTATCTATCCATCCATCCTTCCATCCATCCTTCCATCCATCCATCCATCCTTCTATCATCCATCCATCCATCCATCCACCCATCCGTAATGTAAGCAAAAAAGTAACAACATTGCAACAATTTTGCCACACATCAGGGTCAGGAAGAGGTCAGAGAGTTTTCAGATGGACGTGTGGACGCACACATTCCAGGACAGAGTGCCGTCCCTCCATCGCCACGTTCTGTCCCCTGAGGGTGAGATGAGTCTGATGGCTGTCCCATGTTCACAAAAAATGTGTTGGTGCCTGCGTGTGTGAAAAAGCAAAAACTGTGATTTTTTTTTTTACTTGAGAAAAGCAGAAGAAAATGTGACGGGATGAAGAGAATTCAGGATGAAACAACAGAATTTGTACACACACACCTGATTTTAAGATCAAATAAGAAGCCTCACCTTTGAAACTCAGTGTCTTTGAGCTTTCGTGTCAGATTAAGTGATTTGTGAAAACAAAGAAAGATTATTTTTGAAGCAAAATGTTTGAATAAAAATACAAAACCACAGGTCCCAAATTTTCCTCTTAATCCTTCTCTGTCAGTCAGTGCAAAGTTACTGAGTTTCCTAAAAACTTATGCGGTGATTTCCTTTTACTGTGTGTGTGTGTGTGTGTGTGTGTTTGTGTGTGCAGATGACAGTGACACACAGCTTGTTGATGTTAAATGCTGTCAGTTTCATTTAAGATGATTCTGTACTTCAATTTGTATATTTTGACACTTTCATGAGGCCTCCTAATGCAATGCATCATGGGATCACTCAAGCAGGGATATAAATATGGTGCTGTGTAATGCAGCCTCATCCCTTCACTCACACACACACACACACAATGTCGCACAGTTGTTCATGTAGTACACAAATAGCTGCAAGGACAAACATGTTTGAAATAAGAGAGTTCAACGTCTCAACTAGGACACCGCGACTTGGGAAATGCATATTGGGGCAAACAATGAAACAATAATTAACAAAAAGATGTTTTTTCCTTCAATACACCAGCTCAAACATTTTGGGATGTGAATTTTTCGGATGAGAATTGATGAATAGGTGATTTTTTCTTTCACAGTAGGATTATAAGGCCAGTATCTGGTATCTGTGTCAATTTCTTCAAAACTAATACTACAATTACTACGACTAACTCATATTTTGTTGAGAAAGAATACTAAAAGCTGTAATGGATATGGATATGTTTTTAAATAATACTGTTTTGTAAGATAAATCTGTTTTTATCTCTTTGGTCTTGGAAACATGGTGGTCCACTCTCGAGTTTTCTAATTTGGTAGAGTAATGCTCACTAAATGCAAATTATCCACTATAAATAGTATCCGAGGCATCAGATCTGATTGGGCTCTCTCTGTGTCTCCATTGCTTTTTTCCTGTAGCCTTAAGACATGCAGGTTAGGCGAAATAGAAAAATATAAATGTGCCACAGATTTGAAAGAGACTCAGACGGAATGTGTTTTTACCACTGTCAAAACGGCTCCAACTCCCTGCAAGACCGCACAGGATATAAATGGTTATCTGACAAAATCTGACACTACTACTCCGAGACCTGGATGGTGCAATAATCTTTGTGAGAGAGCTTCATCTCACATCTATGAAAGGCTCAGCCGTCTTCCAGCAAGAAGCCAAACAGATGAATGGTGAAAGGTCTGAATGAAAAACTGGTCCAGCGAGCGCTCCGAATTTCCCGTACATTTGAAGACAAGACAACTTCAACAGATGAGTCCGTATTTCTGATCTTTTGACAAGTCGGGCTGCAGGGATGTGATTGGTTGCTTGACTTCTTCGCTTTGGTGATGTGGCTGACAGCCCCCCGAGCCGGCTGCCTCCTTGTCACAACACGACTTTAAAAGATAACAGATCTTGGGCTTGAGTTCGAGTAAATGTCCTGGTAAAACTCATTCATTTTGGTCACATGGGTGATGTTTGGCATGGTTCACTTTATTTCTGTGCCTTTTCACACCGCTGGTAATGATCAAACGTTATGAATGCACGTCACCCTTACTTTACTCGCACTGATCTGATTTCACCCAAGACCTGACACTAATTACTGCTGACTTTGTAATTTCTTACTTTGATGCCGCATCACTCTGCTGATTCCAAGGTACACACTGCCCCCTAGTGTTTCCCCTGTCTGCTGAAACAACTGGTAGGTGGATGAAGCAGCACACATGCTTTAATTCAGCAAAGTTTATTTGGTTTCTTTTAAAAATAAAGAAGCGTCATAGGTCTGTCCGTGACAATTATTAAATACTAGAAACGAGAAATACAACATTTCGACAAAGTGACAGACATTTGCCATTTGTTTCCTTTTTAAACTTTGAACAAATTCCTCTTTTGGTGTTCATATCATCCTGCACCAGGCTGTGGAACCATCACATTAAACTCTATAATAATGAAAAATAAATCAATGTTGAAGATAAACTGAAAGACAACGACATGATCACATGGCATTTCTCACATTTAAATTGAAATGATACAGATTAGCACCACAATGTCACTCAGCTTTGCAGGCACTTTTGTTGTTTCCCGTTTTCTCCACCATTTTGCGCTTCTTCTCCTCTGTTGGAGATTTGAAAACATTAGTTCTGTAGAAATCCAGCTCTCGAATGCTCTCCCTGATGTCCTCCAGGGCTCTGAAAAGCAAAATCCCAAAGAACCCATTAAGAATACCTGCTGTTACCATCTTAATTTATGCAAATAACAATATTGCTTCTAAGCTTTAAAGGCGACTGGAGAATACTTCCTGCTCTTTGCCTGATTATTTACCTGTGGGATGCTCTCTTCTGAGGTGCTATTTTATATTCCTCGGGAAACCACCGTCTGATGGGATCAGAAAACAAAAACAAAGCTCGTTAACCTCGTCCTGCATTAAATTACCATCTCATATCCCAGTTACATTCAGGTACATGTCATAAAGTGATTTGATTTCATCTGATAAACTGCTCAACAGACACACTTCCTTCACTAATTACAAAACAAAGTCAGTCAGAAGTTCAAATTAACACTCTGAGTGAAGCAGGCCTTTTGACATGCAGACTGGCAAGCAGAGGTTTAGATGATTAGAATAGCTTTAGCAAATAACAAGACTGTAATGAGATAAGCGGGAAACTCATTACGGTGGGGTGTCAAATATTTCCTCAAAGCAACCATCGCTTTATTCGGTGCTTGCCGATGTTTTCGCAGCACGTGTTGTGTGTGTGAATATATTAGCATACATTATGAATGGGTGTGTTCGGGGCAGGAGTTCAAACCGAGAGACAATTATCCACTTTTATCCTCCTTTAAGGACAGCCCAGCAGCCAGCGTGCTCCTTCATTCCATTTTCCATTTTGTGCAACATTATGCACGGATTTCCCAAAAGATTTAGGCCTTTTTTTTTAACCGTAAAGTGGTAAATAATTTAAAAAAAACAGCTAGCCACTTTGTCTTTGTCTGATTTTGGACCTTTTTTCTTTGTCTCTATTCTTCCTTTGTGTGCATAAATTCACATGGTGTAAGCCGTTTCTTAGCATCATTAGTGCTGACGGGCTGTGGTAAGTTGTTAATAAGCCTAAAACTTTGGTTATGTTCTCTGTTGGAGTTTAATTGGTCCCAAATTGTGAACGCATGAACACTGCCCGAAACGAAAGAGTTTAATCCCATATTTTAACAAATTAAACATTGTGGTTGAGTGAACAGTTAAATAAAACTTAACAAGTGAAACTTCACATCCAAAAAAGGCGCGATGATGCAGACGATCTCAGCTTGCACTTTTGAGAACTGTTTTTGTTTTGAGAACCGTTTTATAATAGATAGATAATAAATGGGACAACTGAAAGTTTACTCGTCAGCATTTGTAGCTGTGTGTAACAAAGGCAGTAATACTGGAACCACGCGCCATCTGGCATAAACTAATTTTGTGTGTAGGATTGAGCGATCGCTGTTAAACCGTCAGAACCGTGCCCAGGACAAGGTGTGAACTTGGGAGAGTGCAGAGGATGGACAAGGTGTGGAGAGGAGTCTCGAAAATATGCAAATGCTCATTTGGGCAAACTTCTAAACCAGTCGCCCTCTAATAACCTCTCATTAACGTCATTAACTGCTAACAGGATTTCCACTTTTTTTTTTGTCCCTCCACAGTTCACACACACTAAAACTTGCCTGCACAGCTCCTTGATGGTGCTGACATCGATGATTCTGTAGTGCAGATGGTGCATGAACTGTGGCATGTACTTGTCCAAGAACTTCTTATCTGCGTGCACCGAGTTACCTGGAGACAGGGGGAAGAAGAAACATGCCTGTAGTAATCCAGTGTGATGCTGGAACTGATGTCGTAAAGTAAAACTAATCTGAACGTGACCCTTCCCGAGTAGAGACACTCACCGGCGAGGGGACACTTTCCGGGCGGTGTGTGCTGTCTGATGAATGATATGAACTCGTACTCGGCCTGTTGCAGGCTGATTTTACTGTCTCGTACGGCCTGCGTCAGCCCTGACTGAGACACAAAGGGATAAGTATTAACAATGCTAACCCCGTGTTTTGGATAACCCTGTTCTGGAGCACACTCTCCGCTCTTTTTAGCATATTCTTTTATTTTGATCCGAATAGGCAAACAAAAAAAAAAACCTGAATTTAAATAGAAATCACATTGCTATTTTGTCCCAGAATACCAAACATCCAGGCGTGCGCACACACACACTGTGTGAGCTGAATGTAAGTTATAACCTTCAGGTTTCACAAAGGCAATGTTAAACCTTTTTAAATCCTTTTATTGTTACCAGGAATGCATTAATAATGAATCCAAGTGAAGAAAATGGCAACTTCCCAAAAACAAATAATACATAAAATAAAAACGCTGATAAAGTTAAGATCAATGTCATGATGTAAGTTGAATTCAGAGACCTGATATCATCCTCATCCAGTCAACAGCTGTCAAACATCAGTGACATATGTAGACTTCAGCCTGTTTGTTTTCACCTAAATTAGCAACAAGTGTTTTATGTAATATTTTATGAACAAAAAAACAGAAAATATTTCCATGCAAACATGGACAAAATCCTTCCGTGTTACATCCATATTAGCCATGAACACAGTAACAGAGTCTAAGATCGCAATCTTGGCCAAATGAGACTAAACTGGATGAATGAAGGTTTCTAATGATGATGATGATGATGATGATTATGAGCCCTGCTGAAGAACAGCAACCTATTTTTCTACCCTTTGTGACAATGTTGCTTACGTCTTCGGAATGACTTTACAATATTTTTTGCACCACGCCCAGTCAGTAGGGGACAGAATGGCTTAGTAGGATGGAGAGCAGGTGGTGGCCGAGCAGCAGACCGCCATGTGGCCACGCGGACTCGCTTGCATTGCCGCTACTGTTGCGCCATCCCATACACGACCGTGGACTCTGCCTGGTGTGTAAGCAGCTGCTAAGGGAGCTGCTAGAGCGAACGAGCTTCGAAGCGAGCGAACAAGACAGACGTTAATTAGTGACTGGCTGTGCTGGACATGGAGACACCAGGACCACGAGTTGGAAACGCATGGGTGTTAAAGGGAGGAGTTTGTGGAAAAGACGAGGGGGGGGGGGGGGGGAAAAAA
>OMNV01027470.1:3936-16223 GCA_900303265.1 Brotula barbata | reverse complement strand
GATTAAAAAAAAAATATTATATATTCTTCGCTGTTGATTGACTGAAACTGACCACTCAGTGTGTCAGTAGGTCACTGGGGAGGTGACCGTGCTGCCCAAATCCTTCTCTTCCAAACACTGACAAATACAGCTTCTACAGACTATTTTTACTTTCACTTTTTGGATTCTTTGAGCTGCTATGAGGTGTGAATTTCCCCAGTGTGGCATCAGTACAGTAAATCTCATTTCGTCTCATCTTACATTGCCGTGATGCTCCTTACACCAGTCTGACATCCCATCCAGCAGTTCATCTGATTGGTTTATTATCAGGTGGGGCCCCTGAAATACAAAAAAAATAAATAAAATGGGAACTCAAAGACAGCTGAGTTAGGTGAATTGTGAACAGTGGTATAAATGTTAGCATGACCATTAGTTGTCTGTCTCTGTGTTAGCCATATGACAGACTGGCAACCCGTCCAGGATGCACACTGCCTTTCAGCAAATAATTGTTAGGATAAGCTCCACCACACACGCCCGCAAACCATACAAGGTCAAGCAGCAACGGACAATGAATGCAACTCAAAATGCAAATGGAAAACATTACCTCAGCCAAAATGTTGAGCTCGGAGTCTGTGATAATGCAGGCCATCTCAATGATCTCGTCTTTCTCAATGTCCAGACCTGTCATCTGAAAAGGGACAGAGAAACACTGATAGTTTGAAAGTTGTTTTTTTTCCCCATAGGACTACAAGCTCAAATGTGAAAACATAAATAGTCTGGTGAGACATAAAAAACAAACAAACAAGCCACAGTCAAATCTGATACCGAATGTGATGTAGCATCAGCAGTGGAGTAATAGCTGCTTACTGCATGGTGTGTTCTTTACCAGACAGTCCTAAACATTTATACATATATACTCTTTGCTTTCAAATACGCAAATTAAAATTCCACATCAACAATATGAGGCTGGAGGTGAAAAGCAAACTAAATTCTTGAAACAGTTATCAACAATAGTAACAGGCCCATCTTCAAAAACATAAAAATTCAGTTTTAAATTGTAGTCGTTTCTTTTGGATGCCTTGTGGGTGAAAGCCAACACATTAACAAAATGAAATTTAAGTGATATTAAATATGGCATATAAAACAATAATAATTGTACTCATAACTTTAATGTTTTTTTTTACAATTATTGCTGGATTGACACATGCATCTAATCCATAAATGTATTTTGTGTGTTTACCTTAAGGTTAGTATTTACGCAGTATTTAAGGCGTTAACGTAAGTAAACCGGTTGTTGGCTTTGAATTATCAGCGTCAAGCTTCCCGATGAAATGAGTAACTTCCGGTCGCTACAAATTAAAAGTCACCACACCTCATCTTTCCGTCTCAGCAGATGTCGTTACATTTTGTTTACATCAGCATTTTATCTCACAATGACATCCCGGGGGATTTATGCAAACAATTTACCAATAACAATTATTTACACCCAGGCTTTTACGCTGATTGTAAAATGATCTTACACTCTCTCGCTTGACAAAGTTCGGGCTAGGTAGCACAGCTAACTCACAAACGGTACGTTAGCCACATAGCTACAAGCCGGTGTCGGCGTCACTTGCCTCCAGATCCACCCACACCATCCTCTGGGACATCTCGGTCACTGCTTTGTCGGCCGAAGACATGCTGCTCTTCCTGGACACTTCGATGTTAAAATCTGAAACGTGTCTCGTAGTGAGGCGGTGCCAGCTGACCGCCGCAGTCAAGGGATTGTGGGTGCGTCCGGACCGTGTAGTAGTGGGTTGTAATACGCTAGTGCTCCGTGAATAGTTCGCTGCCTTATTGATGTGGCTGAAGTGTTGGCTCCTCGTGCAGAGACACACCACACGGAGGGACCTAGCAAGATGGCGGACTAAGCAACCTGCCCTCTCTGAACTCACGCGCAAATGCCCCGAAATTAACATGTAAACGTTGTTTATTTCAGTCAGGCATGAGCTGACGTTGAAGTGTGTGTTTGAGTGAAGGATTGTGCCACGTCAAAGTACAAATTGTGATTAATAAAGAACTTTGGAACCAACATGCCTACTGGAAAGATAGAAGCTAAGCTAGCTGCTGTAGCACCGGACACAGCTAGCAGGGACCGTTATTTTCACAGATGTGGACGTAACGACCACTGGAGACATGCAGAGAAAACCTCTGTCACTCCATCGAAGGGCACTGCACCGCCTATAAAGGTCAAACCCCCCAAAAACCGTCTGTAGCCCCTAAAATGACGCGATCAAAGCTAACTGCTAAAATTGACAACTAAGCTAGTCAGCTAAAATAACTCCGTCATGTTGGCTAACATTTCCAGACTTCCAGCTCAGATTAAAGAATGCTAAGCTAAAGTGTAAACAACGGAAAAGATAACGCCCCGACTCATCAAGAGGAAATCTGCAGAAAAGTAGCGGAGCTGGAGCGATGTCAGAGGCGCAGGAACCTCAAAACACATGGTCTGATAGAAAGGGATGACGAACGCACACGAGACGTCGTCATGGATATCCTGTCCACGATTGCGCCACAGTGGGCTACGTCAGAGGAGACCGTCATTGTTTACGCCATTCACAGCTTCGGGAGAAGAGGAAGTAATTATGCAGTTCAACATGAGATTACCACCCTGATGCCTTCTGGAAGATCTGCAAAGACTTTGGGATTCGGTTAAAGACTGTTTACGATACAGGACATGTGGGGTTCATCAATGGTATTAAGGTTGTACTACATTAAATAGTTTACAAGGAGTCTTGTACCTCACACTTTCACATAGTGAAGAGTCTCTGTTTTAAAAGTATTATCTCAGGTTGTCTCTTTTGGTAAGTCATAATCTATTATATATGTTGAAAGAAGTTTTAATGCACTTTACAAGGACCTTAGTTTGAATGTTCTGCAAGTGGTTAATAATGTGAATCTAAATTTGCACTGGTTTTACATAATAGCATTTTACTGCTACCTCCTTTTTCAGTCATGTATGTTTGTATCTTCAATTAAAACGTTTACTATAGTTAGACAGGAGGGTTTTCAATCTCAAAATTAATGTCATTGCTTTTCTGTTGAACACTTCTTTTTTTTTTTTGCCTTTTTTTCAGGTCTAAGTCCACTTTTCTATCACGTAAAGCGAGGGCTGTAAGAGATTCTAACCTGAAATTAACCCGAAAAAAATTCATCACATTGTATGGCTAATTGAAAGTACATTTTAGCAATGCAAAAATGTCATCTACCTACACACACAGCCTAACTGTTAAAATAATGAAACACATCTGCATTTTCATTGTTCATTTGTCATTAAAGCTGTGATTGCCTTCACTTCTAAGGATTCAAATGTTTTCATTGTCACATGTTTGTCTTTTTCATCATGTGTACCGAATTTAAGATGGCAAACTCTGAAACATAAGCTCTGTTTGAACAAAAAATTGCATAGAAATAGGAAATATTAGAATGTTAAAACAATTTTATAAGTGGTAAGAGGGGAAAGGTTGACAGTTCTCCTGCCTTCAGAGGTTAACGAGTACAGTGACCGAAAAAGTGCCTCAATATTGAAATCAAAGATTATTATTGTGTTCATGACAATTACCTAAAATGCAGCCTCAGCGTTAATGATCACTGTAAAGCATTTTCATTTTTTTTAAAGATAATAATTGTATAGGTTTGGCAAGAAATGATGACTTATACACAATAAAAAGAAGCTAATTATAAGCACAGTCTTACTGTTGCTAAATGGCTCGACATCCACTGTCAAAAACTGTCATTGTGTGCAGTGGACTTCGCTGGAAGGACAGTTCTCTCTTCTGCCTGTTGATGGAACCAAAACCCTTTCAACGATTTCATAGAGAAATGATTTTGAGAGAGAACCCCCTGAGCATCTCAGTCTGTGTGTGTGTATCTTTGATTGTAGCATATGTTACACGTGGAGCCCTCATCATGTTTAAGTCAAATAAAACATGGATAAGATGATTACAAAACGACGAAGAAAAGCACATAATTCAAGCATAGAGTTTTAATTGTCTCTGTTGACTGTTTGGCTGGTGGCTCTGTGATGTACATACAAGAAAAAACACCCGCAGTGACGAGAAGAAGAAGATGTGTCTGGCACTTAACACTCTCATAACACTTTGGTTTGCAGATCCGGGGTGCCACAACATCGCCTTTGGTGTGAAGTTGATTTGATGCAAATAAGACAGCACATCCAAATCTGGGGACAGGAGTGGAGACAATGTGAGACAAAAAAAGGTTGTGACTGAGATGTCAGTAACGCTGAGATAATTTTATGGCTTATTTTGAGAGTTGAAAATCAAAATACACCAAAGCTCTGAAGATAATGGGCGACGTCAACTATTTTTGTACCATAGATGGGATGAATGGATGAATTCATGAATGAATACAATAGAAATCAAAGCAATCAGAAGAATGTGGCTTAGTAGGAGACTTCAGAGAATATTGGGAACATGCTGAAGTGATTGTATATCCCAAGTTTTGGGAATGTTATGTGATTTTTCAGAGAGAGTTGCATGAATGCCATATGTCATGTAGTGCAACATCCCATTGCACAAGTAAACAGCCCCTCACAGCATATTTATTTGAATAGAAATCAGTTATTTGGGGGTTTTTTTGGCTTTGTTTTACTTAAATGGAGACAGCAAGTGTGATACATGCCGAGTGGAAAAAAGTGAATTTTCCAGGATGATGATCCTGAAAGACAGATGATCCAGTTAAGCACCTCACCGCTTCAGGTTTGCATAGAAGATAATGAGCCGTGTCCGACAGCTCCGGTATTTTGTAAGTTGTTTAACTGACCTATTATAGTCGTGATGAATGACGGCCGAACATCACTTTGGCTTCAATTAGAGACAAACAAGAAATGACACAAAAATGAAATTTCGTGATTCATGACTGGGTGACTCTTCTGAGAATCCCACCCCCACCAAGGCCTCCAATTTTGTCTCTGTCTCTCAATGATGAAACCTAACTGTTTATTGCCTCGACCGTCAACCAAAACTAAAATTGTCTTCACTCGAGGGTCAAGCAGCACAGGGAAGTGAAAATAGATTACGACAAGCATTACAACAGGCTCCTAAATCATTTTAGAGCTGCATCTTTTTTTCTAAAAAGGATAGCTTGACACACCTTACGTTGCTTGTTTGCTCCACTCTGTACACCCAAGCGTCACAATGGTGGTGACATCCATAAACGGATAATAGGAATGAAAACCGTTAACGCCAGATGACTGCATTTTCGTGATCATACGTTAAATTCAACAACAAACATATGGCTACGTGGGAGTTGAGGCTTCACAACAGCGTCCCAAAGCAGGGAAGCTGTGAACAATATCGGAAAAACAACATTAAAAGATGCATTTGATGGAGAGGATTCAGTGACAGCAAAGGCGAAAAAATGTTGTCAGGACAACAAGATAACGTTTTGACCAGACAATCACAATATACAGATTTAGATCGGTGATGTGGAACTATAACATGTCATACTGAGTACATTATATCCTAAACTTCACTCTCTGTGCGTATTAGATGGTTATTGTTTTTACAAATTACAGTATGACTACAACATGTTTACTATTTGTCATATTTTGTGCAAATTATGCATTGTAGTACCTGCATAGTACTGCAATATGCTAACTATTTCATTATAAGTTCTACTACAGTATAATGCATTACTACTGTCACAATACCACTGTTATAATCACATTTTGACTTTAGCAGATTATGGTCCAGTCAAATATCAGTGTGATTGACATAGGAAAGTTTGTCTCTTTATGTGGTCGTCTGTGACCATCATCTGTCTCGCCATTTGTTATTCACGCGAGCGGCCATCGGTGGGCAGTGTCTGACTTTGTATCCCCTCTGGCTCCCACCGGTAGTTGCAGGGAGAAGTGAGAGAGGCTGGGTGTGAAAAAAAATGATGAAACAGAGAGTAACTCACCCCAAGCATTTACAGGAGAAATATGCCCGTGGATATTAATCTTTACAATCTTTTAACACAGTTTTGTGCTGTGTGGTGGAAAACTACGCACAAATCATTGATGATAAAAAACAATACTTCCATTTATTACATGGTGCTTTAAAACAAAAAAACTACAAACAAACCAAAGTGATGTATTTTTGGTAAGTATGTTTTTATTTACTAAACCTTATGAGTCCACCCTCAAACGTATTATTGCATGTATTTGTTAATGTATGTCTTTAGAGAGGAATTGATTTTTTTTTTTGAACATCCTATTTCTCTATTTATTTATTGGTTTCCTTTTTGTGTCTTTGTTTACTTATTGATTAAAAAGCCTGGCTGCCGGCATGCTTTTTCTCTTACACCCATTGTTTATTCAAGCCTCCATAGGCCGCAGTCTTTACTTTTTTAATTAACAGCTAACAAGCTGAATGTCTGGCCAAGTTGGATAAAGGACACAAACCTAAATGCACTTTTCTAAGAAGTGCACTTTTCTCAAATCTTTAAACCCGACCGCCGTTCTCATGTAAAGATGCTATTTGCGCTATTTGTCGCTGTTGTGCTGAATCAAAAGTAGTCCTTGATTCTGTGCCTCCAGCTGGAGTCAAAAGATAATAGAGATGAGATAAGGATGTTTGCGGAATTCAAACAACACAATATCATGCAAATTCTTGCATGTCCTCTGCTGACAAACCAAAACCAATCAGTCAATAACAGAGGTCAACCTAAATACAATGATTACGCTCGGCTCCGTATCATAAAAAACTGAAATCTTATTTTTATTTTTAAAACTTTTAAGGTGTTAACAGGGATTAATTTAAATATCCGGAGACAGCTATTCCCACTCGTGTGTTCCGAGAGTTTGTTTGTACAGCTGCAGATGTATTACGTGTGGTCTACGTCTTTCTGCAGACTAAATTCTCCCCATCTGCTTTTTAAAACTCCTTTCACAGAACTTCATTTCAAACGGGCTCGGTCGACAGCCAACATGATATTTATCTGCAGGACACCACAGGAAATGGTTTCACCCAACAATCTCTGCCCACTTGACTTCCTTGTTAACCTGTTATTCTCCGCCACTGGCGCTGGTGCTTAGACTCAACCTGCATAAAGCGAGCTAAACTAAGGTCGCTGGGTTCCCCGGCATCCGACTAAATCTATTGTTTTTTAGCCACGCTCACATTTTTGTGCATTTTAGTCACGAGTGTGTCATAATTTTTAGGTGAGCGTGCCAAACCTCCAAAGAAATTCATTTTATCCTGTTAATTTAGACTTTGCACTATTTATTAAACTATTCTGTTGAATTTTGTACATTTTTGGCATTGCCTGCATTATTTTAACAGTTACAGAAGGGAGAGAGGAGATAACACGCAGCCAAGGCCACAGGAATCAAACACACGCTTCTGCGTTATGTGGTACGCTGTTTAACTACTGAACCTCCAGGCGTCCCATTATTGAGCTATTTTTAACACAAAATTTTAATTGAGCTGTTTTGAGCTTCTGTGTCAGTTTCAGTGTAAATCAATTTAATTTTGATGGTGTAGATCAGAGCAGCTTTTTCCTTCAAAAATCATAAATCCATATCATTGCGTGTAGTCTGATGAATGGAAGTCTCCACTGTCTGTGAGTGAGTGAAAAGTGGATAAAATTGATAACAAATGAATCATATGGCAAACAGAGAGTTACTTAGAGGCATGTACATGTAAATATCATAGTTTCCAAAATCCCTTCCTGTAGTATTCCAGGGGAAACCTGGGAGAATAGCTTTTGTTTTATTTGAGCCTCACTTCACGTGTGCCTGTCCTCATGTGATACACGTGAAAAATCAACACATGCTCTGTTGGGTCTGTCAATACGGTACTGACTAAATAGACTCTGACTGATACCCGCAGCTTTCAGATGCAAGAAGAAGAATTGGAAAAAAAACAAACAGTGTTGGCTATTATGGTTTCCATCTCAGTGTAGTTCAAGTAAATTAATTAATTATCGTTGTCACTTAGTGTTATAGATTGGTATTTATAGAGGTATTATTGGACCCATTGTATGATTGGATTTGTTCTGTGTTGTATGTGTCAAACAGCAGATATTATGGTTCGAGTAGAAAATTACATGCGTGCTTGTGTACTGCCCCATCTTTATGATTCTATTTTATTGTTCACGATTGTTATTATGTTGCAGGATTTGTTCAGTTGTTCACAGCCGCAACCGGCGCGCTGCAGTGAAAAGTTATTGAATTTATGGTGGAAATCCGGGCAATATAGCGATAAAGAAAAGTCCATCCTGCACAGATCTCTGGTTGACACACAACTTGATCCCAAATAGACTCGGAAAAACTGCACATCGACGTTTCAGATTGTTGTGAAAATGGAGCGAAGATACTCACCGTCTCATAACCTCACGTTACATTTAGTGTCATACTACTGTTTGACCATGAGGGGGCGGGGTTTGCAGTATCAAATGAGATAAAGTTCGTTATAAGAGGTTTATGGTCATTGTAAGTTATCCATACGGAGGTAATCAACAATGGGGGGCTGGCCCCGCCCTGCTCGTGAATTCAATTGCAATAACCCAATTCATCCAGGAGGAGGCTAAAGCTGTGTACACACCATAGAAGAAGAAAGAACAGTACTTTACTGATCCCTGTAGGGAAATGAATTGCCTGCATTTAATCCATCCCAACTAGAGGAGTAGTGGGCAGCACTCACATGCACATGCAAACACACACACACACACACACACACACACCAGTGCCTGGGGACCAACTTCACTACCGCCTAGTGCCTTGGTCAAGGGCAATGGAAGTAGTAATTAGCCTAATGCACATGTTTTTGTGGGTGGTGGAAAGCGGCGCACCCGGAGGAAACCCACGCAGACGCGGGGAGAACACGCAAACTCCACACGGAGAGGCCATGGCCGACCCTGGGACTCCAACCCACGAGGCAACAGCGCTAACCGCTACGCCACGGTGCTGCCTACAGACGCACAAACACCGGCGTGCAACCCACCGGAAGGGCCGTTAAGAATCCTCAACTCTGTAGAGTCCAACTAAAACCGAAACGGAGTGCAGAGCAGCTGCTTGTGCGGTTCAGGTGCTGCTGTCCACTTAAGCTGCACTATGATAAAACACAATATGGCATTAACTGCTCATTTTAGCATCGGTTTCAGATGGTGAGCAGGCTGCAATTATGTTTGACCTCTGCAGAATTATTCTTATCTGAATTCAATGGCTCTTTCTAAAGTGTCAGCTATGAACCGCACTTGACTCTAAATGATCCTGCCGCGGCTTTGAGCAAATGAGTCGCTAAATGACTACGAACACACAACAGCACGAGTTATCAAAGCAGCTTTGAATCATCGCGGCCCCGACAATAGAGCATGAAGATGGCTGTGGCAGCCGCTCAACATTAATTTCCCCACAGACCAATGCAGGTTGTGTGCTGAGACATTGAAATGACGGAGAGGCCGTGTAATTATTAGGTTCCAGGGCCATCAGTAAATGTAACGTTTCATCAAAACAGACGCCGTGTCACGCCGCGTAACAACACAACAGAAACAACGGCGGCTTTCGACTTCCTTAAAGTTGCGAATGGGAGTCCGATTGCGCCGAGAGGAGGAGGAGATGGAGATCACAGAGAGCGATCGCCGGCTGAAGGCAGCATCGAGCCGCGCGAGCTCCTGCCGCAAATGAAGCGGCGTCCAATTATGGCAGGGGTTAATGAAGTGTCTGAAAAGAGGTGTCTGCAAATGACTGTGTGAAATATAGATTTAGTATGCAACGCTGATGGAGACCTGTTTGCCAAACTCCAAATGAATATTGCAAGTGGTTCAATTACAACACTTACACAGTCACGCTGCTGGGAGAGGGAACAATATGGCTGTGGGGGAAGAAAATTTTGGTGTGTGCGTCTCGGCAATTCGTGTTGTTGTTGTTGTGGATGTCGGTGGCACCGCATGAGGTGACACAGTATGTCTTTTGGCCCACACAGACTCATTAATTTTGGCAAAGGCACCCACTAGAGTAGCGCTGTCCAAAAAAGCAGTTTCATGGGTGGTTTGCGAGGAGCGCGGTCTCTTCGGGATCACAGGAAGAGATGTAACATTCATATATGCCTTTGGAAGCTCCTTCGAAAACTTCCGAAGATTATTAAATCCACTAAGTTTGTGGATTTTTTTTTTTGTTGTTGTTGTTGTTGGGTAATATATCCCACGTATAGTTTACGGCGTTAAAACATTGCACCAACGTCAGACACCGTTTTAGCCATTTCCCCGTCAAATCCACTCGTAACCATCAACTGCACACATCCTGTCCGACACACATCAGGTCCGACATCTCAGAGTCAAGGATGAGCGGATCTGAGCCGATTTTTTACTGCGGGCGGATCTATGACCACCAGTCCCTTGAAGGCCTTGAGCAGTAGCCAATGAGAGGAGTCAGAAGGGAAACAACACGACTCCTCCACATTCTGACTTTCTGACTCTTTTTGTTCTTTTGTTTTTTTTTCTTTCCCGTACCAACTAACACACACTACTTGAATAGCAAACAGTGCATTTGGGTCCATATTGGCAAAAATCGCCGTGACTTGTTTACATTTACTTGTTTCACTTGTTTTGTGAATATTGATTTCGGACGTCAGTCATTCCCTCCCTCTTGAGAGATCTTGTTCACTTATTCTGCGCTCCGTTGTGTAGTGTGAGCAACATGTCTTCCAGATATACGGCTCCAAAAAACTTAGCATAATTGGAGAGGATTTGAGATACAAGTTTAAAGTTTCAGACTTCCTCTGCGGTTGACCTGTCTTTCGTTGTTTCCTCCTGCACCTCGGTTAGCTGGCTAGCATCTCTCCGGGCTGCCTTGATTTTGGCCTCCAGCCCTCTCTGCCACAGGGGGTTCTCTTTGTGGTTCCTGCTCGTAGTCTTGTACTGTACCTGAGCAACTCCAGGATTACTGTTGCAGTGGCATACGCGAGCTCATTGGTGCCTGTGATGGTGGGAGTGGGGATAGAGAGCCGGGCTGCACTCACATCTGCTAGCATCTGTTCCGACGGAACTCGGCGAGACGTGGGAGTGAGATGGATCCACGGGTTTGACTGTATCGATCCTAGCCGTGATTTCCATCTGCAGCTCCGTAGATGCGGCTGTCATAGTCGGCAGTCGGTACGTTAGCCGTACTCTCCGCCGTAAGAAGCGGCTCCTCAGCTTCCAGCTCCCGATTCACATGGCCGATCCGTGGGAGCCGCTCAGCCTCCAGCTGTGACAGTAGTTTCCTTGTATTGACGTTTGAGCGTTGTGCTACCCTGTGTTTCTCGGTGAGTGTGGATGCCGGCCTTCTACACGTCCGTAGGTTCCACACACGAGGCTGCTGTTATGGTAGCATTGCATCAATTCCAAGATCTCAAAGAGGACCCTGACCGGAGGCTTGCCTTGACCGGGTTTGAACCCTGGTCTCCTGTGTCAAGGATGGTGATCTGAGCTACTGTATATGTACAGTATATATATATATTGCTCAGGAGTGTGATATATATATATATAGACAGGAGTGTTACATAACATTTCCTCTCTGTTAGAAAGTTGAGCTTCATGGCACATGGAGTGTAAGACAATATTTAAACTAGGGTATACTTTGTCAGTAGAAAAGGATGATTATTTTCATTATTTTTTGGCAGGCTGTTCAAAGCCAAATAAGCTCCGACGTAGAAATAGACAAAACCTCATAAAAGGAACTAAACTGCAAATAAAACATTTAAGATGAATGCTGAACATTAATACAAATGTAACTACAATTCCCTTGGAAGGAACCCATCCAAACCGGAGGAGAAGCCGTAAAGTTTGGTCCATCTCTGAGTCTAAATTTGGCATTAGTAAACACTGACCTTTGATTTTGATCTCTGACAAATGCAATTTATCTCACGAGCTTGGGGTTGTGCCAAAGCCGAGAATACTTTCTTATTTTTGTTGTGTTACTGACAACTTATACTCCAGTGGAAGTCCACGGTGCACACACACACGCGTGCACGCACACACACACACACACACACAGACAGTAGCTTAGTATTAGCATGCAGACCACTTCAAAATATGAGAATCCTGTGGACATGGTGATTCACCAGTAAAGCCAAATGCCAAGTATCTGACTTGTATGTATAACATACTGTAATTATAGTACTTATGTGGAACACAACATAATGATGAAAAATTATACGATACGATACAATATCATAAGATATGATACAATACAATAGAATATGATACCATACGATATGATATAATTCAATATAATAATACAATATAATATAACAGAATACAATAAAAAGTCACAAACAAATACA
>OMNV01027468.1:0-10435 GCA_900303265.1 Brotula barbata | reverse complement strand
TGGTTACTGTGTACTGGTTACTGTGCACTGGTTATTATATACTGGTTACTGTGTACTGGTTACTGTATATTGGTCACTGTGTACTGGTTACTGTATATTGGTTACTTTGTACTGGTTACTGTGTACTGGTTACTGTATATTGGTTACTGTGCACTGGTTACTTTGTACTGGTTACTGTGTACTGGTTACTGTGCACTGGTTACTGTGTACTGGTTACTGTGTACTGGTTACTGTGTACTGGTTACTGTGCACTGGTTACTGTGTACTGGTTACTGTATATTGGTTACTGTGCACTGGTTACTGTGTACTGGTTACTGTGTACTGGTTACTGTATATTGGTTACTGTGTACTGGTTACTTTGTACTGGTTACCGTATATTGGTTACTGTGCACTGGTTACTTTGTACTGGTTACTGTATATTGGTTACTGTGTACTGGTTACTTTGTACTGGTTACTGTACAAACTGTATTGGCCTATATTTAAGTGCTTATTACAGCGCCACCCTCAGGCTGTTTGGTACCAATCATGGATTGGATCGTGTCCAATTTCACCCATCAAGTCTCATGGAAATCCACCATTAACTCTCTGAGCAGGGCTGCTAACAGACAGACATCCTCCTTGGCGGAGGTATTTCTAGAACAGAGTAAATCAGGCTCACCTTCCTTTC
This sequence comes from Brotula barbata, assembly GCA_900303265.1. NCBI lineage: Eukaryota > Metazoa > Chordata > Actinopteri > Ophidiiformes > Ophidiidae > Brotula > Brotula barbata. The sequence goes on along the minus strand of OMNV01027468.1, from coordinate 9,768 downwards.
CTCCTGTACCTCTTCCTGTCTGCAGGACGCCTTTGCCAAGGGCGAGGCCTTCCTGGGGAACAAAGACCACGGTTACAGCGCCACCGCTGGCTTACCTGCTGGTACCCACTGCAACGGTGCCTGGCAACACGGCATCACCATAGTAACGCCTGAGCGCTCCTTCCTGTTTACGTGCGAGACAGAAGCCGAGCAGCAGGATTGGCTGAAACACTTCAATAATGTCATGAGTGCTCCCATGTCCCCCCAGGAGTTCACAAGTAAGAAATCAGAGCTTCTAATCTTCATCAAACATTCACTAATCCGTAGAGATAACGAGCTGAATGGGTGAGCGGAAAAAAAAGGTAAACGTCAACGTCAAGATGACACGGTGACCTTGGAATTACACAGTACACACAGTGGTATTTAACCCTTTAAACTCTTAGGTAACCATCAACAAGGTCACCTTTACTTATCTTATTTTATATTCTAATGAAAGCACACAAAATATATCAGGATGCATTCTGGGTAAATCTGTTTAAGGAGAGTTATTGGGGTGGATTTTTTTCGAAAAATCTGAGTTTCTCTCAGAATTTGGAGACTTTATAATATCTTTTCCACTTGGTTTACTCAGTTACCAATGAGTCACCAACGAGACAAACCTCATTGAAGAGATACTTTAATATTCTAAGTCCTTTACGTGTCCCTGTGCCTTGAAGTGGACTCGATGATCACGTCATCTACCAGCATTTAAAGGGTTAATCCAACCTGAGTCCAATAACTGTGTTGCCACCATCATTACTGCAGTAACTATACATCTTTCCATTCATTAGCATGAACTCAGTGCTATACATAGAGCTGTACAACGTGACTCGAGTACTGCAGTGTTTCATCACGGTTTCAAAGGGAAATAATAATAATACAATAATAATGATAACAACAACAACATTAATCTTCATATTAATGGTAAAAATGTAATAATTATTATTGATTAATACTAATTAATCATTAGTAGTAGTATTTGAATATTATACAGTACTATATAAAAGAAGAAGAAGAAGAAAAATGAATGTATTTTGTGTCGTAACATGTTTGATCTGCTTGTGTAACGGTGATTTTTGCTGACTCTGGATTTTCACGTTTTCCAGTGGAAGCCCAGTTCAAGCACAGGCACTGATCTGAGGGCCCACGAGCGCCCCAGGGGGCCACAAACACCGGCTCTCCCCTCTCAGGCCCCACTCCACTCTCCTACACAGAAGCCTCATCAGCTCTGTCCCAGAATCCTTCACTCCTTTGGGATCCAGTGAAAAGTAAACGGAGTTACTTTTCCTCACAGCAGTAAACAAAAAATGTTACCTTGACAGCTTCATTCCACAGCAGGGCCACAGTGTGAGGTTTGGCTCCTCTCTGTGTCTGACAGCAGCATCACAGTCACACCGTCCCGTCTGTGGTTCCCCGGTGGCCTCTGTGGGACGGCGGCCTGGATAAGGACCTGGTACTGATTCTACCCCTCTTTCCCTTTTTACTGTCTGTTTTAGACCCGTTTAACATTTATTCCATAATAGAGTTGACAAGTACCCCCGGTAGAATATGAACACTCGTTAGTCCTGTTGGTACTCGAATACAAGTTACTGTTCAGAATATTCATAATGGTTTTTGTGGACAAAGTAGTTTGACCGACGTTGGTCTTTAAGGTACAGAAATGATAAATGAGCCTCGTGAAATGTATAACTGACGTATTTCTACACTTCTATCCACTATTCAATTACTAGCAAATACTCTTTTAGCTTTACGTCAGAGGAGAGGATTCTGGCCCCTCCCACTCCGTTACGTGGTTCTCACGGAGCGCAGGTTGCAATGTTAAGCATCAGCAACGTCCCTGAGGAAGGACACAGACGTAGAGTGGAAACCGTAAAGGTTCACCACAAATCCTTCATCTGAGTCTGGATTCACCTTTGAACTCTGAGGTTCCCACCAAAGGGCCCGCCTTCATTTTCAATTCCACTTAACTGTCCAGAGTTAGCGAATATATCCAGAATAAAGAGAAATTTAAGGGTTGTTAAAAATGCCATATCTTAGGGTAAAGGTTACTTTGATGGTGTTTTGATTTTTTTTTTTTTTTAAATTTTTACATATGATAATCTACAAATTTCTGGTATATTTTTTATATCTTCTCTCTTTTTGGTCTCAATTCTTACTCATGTGAAAATGCCAACTCAGTCTCTTTTTGAGCTTCGGATACACTACGTGTACAGTTCAGCATGGATTATGTCTTAAAAAGATATTTTATATCGCTTTTATACAAATGACACGTGAGTACATCCGTTCAATGTGTGAAACAAAAATCCAGATGTGGGCGTGCGGTGCTGTGAATGAGAACCGTGTCACTGTAACTGATGATGTAACGGCGCCCTCAAGTGGTACATTTCAGTAAACACACAATAACTCCACTTTTCATAAATATCACACCGGGCGGTTGAGGGTTTTTTTTAGGATCAGTTTGCATTTTTTTGGCAGAGCTCCTCATGATCACGAATAAAAGTATTTCTTCTGGAACTGTTGGAGAGATTTTATCAGCAGAGGTACAGTGGTGCAGTATTATAATTCAGTTATCGGTAAAATGACCATAAGTTCTCTTTTTAACCTCTCACTTCTCGTAGCACCGATTCAGTGATGCATGTTTTCGTCGACCTGGATTGAAGTGAACCGATTTTGATCGGGGTTAATGAAATATTTGCAGAATACTTCTGAAGTCTCGTTCCACTTTTTGAAGCATTTATTGTGTTTTATCATTAAAGTAAGGTTAAAAAGAAGCAGAATGGACTAACTGGATTTGTAGATTACAGTAAAATGTCTAATGACTCATCCGATGATCGCCTGAAGGTAACAAAGTAAAAATACTTCACTGCAATACTTCAGTATGTTTTAGGAGACTTTATATTCTTCTTCTTACTATTGTTATTTTTTTACTTTTATTTAACTACACATCTGAGGTAAAAAAGTACTTTTACAGGTTACAAAATGAAGTTTTTTGGGGTTTTTTTTGCTAAATCACAACCATACCGTTAGTTTAGTTTTGGTGCTTTTTACTCTTAGTTTGTGTTTGTGTGTGATAGATTTACTTTGAGCTCTATATAAATAAATATAAAGTTTAAAACGAGGACTTTGGACAGTTTGACCCATTAAATGTAAATGTTAAATCCTCCAAGGATCAGTCTGTGTGTGTGTGTGTGTGTGCTGCAGGATGCATGTAGTCTTCATCGCTGCCCTGTAACCCGGTGTGTGAGCACACACACACACACACACACACACACACACACACACCCCGGTCCCTGCCAGTGATTGGAGGGTGTCTAAATCTACACCCTGGTGTTCAGACACAGCAGTGTGGACGCCTCATAAATCTATAGGTCCGTGTTAGTTTGACACCCGGGTGAGAAAAGGAGAGCGAGCGGGAAATGAACGTGACCAGGAGACTCCAAACGGCTCAGACACATCGGTCCGTGGACCCCCTCCAGGATGGAAGGACCCGGTCCGTCTGCCTTCAGACTGAGCTGCACCAACCGGGATGACGAGGACAAACCAGAGGACTACAAACCAGGTCTGGTCACATCAAGGTAGGAATCCAGTCAACGTAACACAGGACCATGACTGGAGGGCCCCCGAGGAGTCTTATTTAGGCCCAAAGGACAGACTGCTGAGGAACGCGGCCTTCCAGAGCGGATTTGGGAGAAGAAAAGGATCATGGCGGTATGGAGGACCTCGTGTCTGGGGATAGGAACTCCAGACCAAAAGAGGCCATGTTAGGGGTCGTCTCATCTCCCCTGTTTGGATCCAGACGGGCACTCCACGTCCTCGCACTTGGATCGGTTCTCAGAGGGACTTCCTGTTTGATTGTCTGTGATGTAAATAATGTGACGGTCTGTTTCGGGTCCTGCCTCCCTCCGTGTACATTTAGACCTTAAAAAGTTGACCTGTCACGTGTCCCTGCGATGAACTGCACGCCCAACGCCACCCACACCCTAAACCCGGGGCCGGACGGTGGCGGAGGTGGTGGTGGACCCGGGTCCAGAGACGGGGGTGGCGGTGGAGGCCTCTGGGTGACGTCCCTCCTCGGTGCCACCCTGTTGGTCATGTGTGCCATGGGCGTAGCGGGGAACGTGTACACTCTTGCGATCACGCGCTCGGCGGCGCTGCGTCGGACCGGTTCCATGTACGTCTACATCGTGAATCTGGCCCTGGCGGACCTCCTCTACCTCTCAACCATCCCGTTCGTGGTCTGCACCTACTTCGTCCACGACTGGCTGTTCGGCGAGGCGGGCTGCCGCATCCTCCTGAGCCTGGACCTCCTCACCATGCACGCCAGCGTCTTCATTCTGGTGGCCATGAGCCTGGAACGCTACCGAGCCGTGGCCCGCCCCTTCAGCGCCCACAGGTCCTCGTCTCGCGGTCGGAGACTGGCGGCGGGGATCATCTGGGGGGTGTCTACGGCGCTGACGCTGCCCATGATGGTGATGATCCGGCAGAGGGAGGGCAAACCCACGGCAGCTGGTGTGGTGAAGAGGATCTGCTTCCCCACGTGGACCCCCGAGGCCTTCAAAGCTTACATCAGCATCCTGTTCCTGACCAGCGTCCTGGCGCCCGGACTGGTCATCGTGGGACTCTACGCCGGCCTAGCCAGGCGCTACTGGGCCGCGCAGGCCAGCCTGGGGGGCGGCGGCCGGTCGGCGCGGAGGAGAGGACTCAAACAGAAGGTGGCGTCCATGATCTTCAGCATCGTGGTGGCGTACTGGGCCTGTTTCTTACCGTTCTGGGGTTGGCAGCTCGCCAAACTCTTTTCTCCCGAGTCGCTCCGAGCTCTGTCGCCCGCCGCTCACACGTACGTGAATTTCTTCGTGACCTGTCTGACGTACGGGAACAGCTGTATAAATCCGTTTCTTTACACTCTTCTAACTCGGAATTACAAAGATTACCTGGCGCAGAAAGGTCAGTCCACGGCGTCGAGCAGGGTGGACGCCGGCTCCGGGGCCAGCACGCCGCTGCACGACCTTTAGCGGACAAATAAGTCAGAACGGACCGGGAGCCGTCATTGGACACAATGCCAAGAAAAAGACAAGATAAGATGAACTTTATCGATCCCACACTGAGAAAATACCAAAGTTACATCAGCTGAAAAGATACGGGCAGAAAAAAAAAAGGAGGGAATGGAATGAGAGATAATATAAGAGAAAATAAAAATATAAAAGGAAAAACTGGATTACAACTATACACACGGACTACAGACACACCTGACACATACTAATACATACACATATAGATAACTATATATATATACTATATAATATGTACACATTTTAACCCCTTAAACACTGATAAATGAAGATCAGGGAATTTTAAAGGATTTTAGATCGATTCAATTGGCATTTTCGCATTAGTAAACCACCAATAATTAAGTAAACAAACAAAAGATTCATAGAAATTATACCACAATTTGTAGATTAATGGATGTAAAAAAAAAAAAAAAACACCTTAACAGTAACCCTTACTTTCTAATCTAAGGCATGTTTGTGATCTGAGCCTGTGAGACCACGGGTGAGGACCTGGACCGTATCTGAGGATTCTGTCTCCTGTTTCAAAAGTTTGTCTCTGTTTCTCTTGATGTTGTTGATAAAGTTTTTTTTTTTTTATTGACTCATACAGCGAACATTTAATACTTTAACATGTTTGGCTGCTGATGCCTGAATGTCTGTGATTACCAAACCAAAACTTTTCCATGTGACTTCCTGTGATATTATATATACACACATATATATATATAGCATATATTACAAAATAAAATCAAAAATTCTTACATGTATTAAACAGACGTGCACAGTGAAGGTCTAGGAGGGGAACAGGTCTGTTTCATTTCCATCTTCCATTCTTCCACCAGTTTCCACTGATTTTTAGAGCCTTTCATGTTGCCTGCTGTGTTTCTCCTCACCAGTAGAGGGTGCTAAAGGTGACGTCACCAGGTGATTCCATTCACGTCATGGACCACAGGTGTTGCCGATGAAACTTACAGGAAGTCACAGACAGACAGAGAGTGAAACGCACGGTAAGAAAAGAGACGCATCGTGACTCGAACGATAGAAACAGACTGAAGTTTGTTACTAAGCACCGGTCCAAACAATCACAGGTCCTTAAGTGAAGGAGGCTCGTAAATTATATACAACGCCAATAAAACAGTAAAAGAAGACGACGAAGGAGAGTTTGTTTTGGTGATTTGGTGTTTTAGGAACACTAATACGTGAATCGGTGCCGCCGGGCTCCAAACCGCACGCGATGTTTTTGTGCCTTTGTTCTCCGTGTGTGAGCCCCAAAATAAGAGGGGAGGGAGAGGAGATTGAAGTGGAAAGAGGAAGAAGTGATTTATCATCGCCGCAGGGGGAGGAAACGGAGGCTGAGTTGAACAGCAGAGAGGAGCGGGGAGGAAACTTTACCGTGCTGACTGAACACGGTTGGATCAGACAGACGGTAACAGGAGGAGGAGGATGGGAGCAGATAGCTGTTAGGCGGCGTTTCATCCTGCATCACCACGGCAGCACTGTGACATCACACTCACTCGCTATCTTCTCCTGACTCACGTCCTACTCGTCAATTAGACTACAGGAGTTGATATTCTGCATTATATGGAAGCATTAGTCCATAAATGTCTTCGATATCGATTTATTGATCAGACAACAATCGGATTCTGAGTTTTAATGTTGTCAGAATGACTTAAAATCTCCCAGAGTGATCTTTCCTAATGCCATGACTGTGTTGACGTTTTAGAGTGATGACATCTGATCTTTATTATACCATTCACATCATCTGTGTCAGTAAGTAAAGTTGATTTGATTGATTTGTCCCGGGCAGCAAACATGTCCGACGAGGAAGAGCGAATATGGGAGATCAAACTGAACGCTTGTATCGGTCTTGAACCGTGGGATGACACTAATAAGACTCGATTCCTCTGAAAAAGTTTATTTCATCTGTGGAATGGATTTGGGCTCGTTCCAACAACTCTGCAGAACCCGACCCCCCCTTACACACACACACACGCACACACACACACACACCTTTTTTTTTTAACTCTTACTGCATTCCACGACAGTAGAAGTACTCATCGTGATTGTATCGATCGACGACAGCAGAACCAGAGTCAAAGGATCCTGTAAGAAGTGATAAGTAATCACAGAGTGAACCCACAGAGAGGTAGAGGAGAAAATGATCCCTTCATACGGGTCATAACACTGGGAGAGACAGAAAAAGACGTCCAGGCTACATCGGTCCAAACGTCCAGGTCTTCCCTGGTTGGTTCCAGCAGGGAGGGATGAGCTGCGTAACCAGCATCCGTCCGTTATTTGGAGATAACGGCCCTAAAAAGACCCTTTTCTCTCTAAAGGTCGGGCGGTTTGATGACATGTTAGGTTTTCCACAGCCCCCTCGCCGAGTCCGTGAAGTCCATCCCGTCTCCTTCCTGGGAATGTAGGTGCGTCGTGCCACATTCCTCAGCCTCGGCCCACGGTGCGTTGGAGTCCTCCTGTAAATTGTCTGCGTAGGAATGTGCTCGGTATCACCTTGGTCATATATCGTCACCATCTCTGCGTGGTCCTGGTTTAGTCCGTATCGTCTCTTTAAATCCTCTCGGTCCGGTCTGTCAATCTTCATCCTCCGCTCCGACTCATCGCTCTGATCCGTTTTTATTCTTATAGCACCGTTTCAAATGTGGACGACATCCAGAGTTGTTTTAAATGATTCTTTATGTTTATGTTTGTTTTTATGAGTCCTTGAGTCTCTGGGTTGCACTGATGAAACATTTTTGTAATTTTTTGTCTTAAAACCCCTTAAACTTCAATAAGTTTAGTTTTAAGTTCTCCCGAAGAGCCCAAAGATACCAAATACATCAGGATGCATTCTGGGTAAATCTGTATGAGATGATACCTAACGAATCCAGAACAGAGACAACATTAACAGCTGTAGCTCGACTTACTTCACGAACCAGAGTTTTAGGGGTTAATCAGTTAGTAGAATAGAGAACAACACATGAGATGAGAGAGAGAGAGAGAGAGAAAGAGAGAGAGACAGAGAGAGAGAGAGAGGCAGAGAGAGAGAGAGAGGCAGAGAGAGATAGAAAGAAAGAGAAGCTAGTTTTGTTGTTCCACAGCGTTTATTAAACCCGGTAAAGGACGACACGTCAAACAGTCACGGTGAAGTAACCTGCGGTGTGAGAACAGGAACACACACACTCTCACACACACACTCACACACACACACAGGCTCAGGAAGCGGTCCTCTACTTGATCTTGATGCCGATGATCTTGGCGTCACCGCTGACGTCGAAATACTTGTATTTGACGTCGCCCAGGCGGTTTGGGAAGTTCATCATGGAGCCGTCGGGGAGTTTGATGTAGAACTGCTCGTTGTTGAAGTTCACGTAGAACTAAGAGGAAGAAGGGAAACGGTTCGAGTTTTACTGTGATCTGAACTTTGAACAGCCACTCTGATAGATCCAGAGTGACACGCAGCTGTCGCAGGGCGGTGATGTCACGCGTTGACCCTCCCAGACGAATCAGCGCGATAACGGTAGGATTGAAGTCTTTGGTGCCAAATTGGAAAATTGAGGATTGACGGACACCTGAGGAGAGATAATCTAAACCAACCGAGGGATGAGCACATTGTCTCTCCTCGGTAACGGTGTGGTTTCTTTTTGAAGACTACACTCTTTTCCTGACTGATGAAGAGACAACGGACGGACGCCGTGGCAGCTGCGAGTTACGGACGCCGTGTGTGTTTAAATATTCAGAGGTCCTTCTGCATATTTTTGTCCATTTGTTCCTGAACTCATGTCAGTGTCAGGACAGACAGGATTCATGAAAAAGTGTGAAAAGTGTGAAAACACCATGTGAGAGGTGGAGTTGAAGTGAGGGATTATCCCTTCAAACTCAGAGTGTTTGACTTTGACACATGCTGAGATTATCTCTCACTCAGCAGCAGTAATGTTTTACGGGCTCGTAAACCCGTTCGCCGCGATACCACTCGTAGTCTGTCGCTCTAACGGCGCCGATAGCGAGCGTGATTTTACGGTCCTCGTGACGAAACCCACAGGAGAGGAGGCTCACCTTGCATTCCTCCCCACGTGTGAAGGGCAGACTTCCTTCGCAGTGCTCCTCACCCCAGCAGCCGCCAGACAAGGAGTTACAGACGATGGTGCAGGGCTCGAAGCGAGGGTTGAAGTGCAGCGCGATGTTCTCCGAGTCGTGGCCGATGTTCAGGGCGAAGCTGCGGAGGAAACGGAGGAAGGTGAGAAGGAGAACGGAGAGATCGACGCCTCTGTCATTATTCATAAACCGTCCGCTACACGGAGACGGCACGAGGAAGACTCACGAGCAGCAGTCGTCTTTGGGTTTGACGCGGACCTTCAGCTCATGGCCCTCCTTGAACGACATGTCCACGATCTTCTACAATAGGAAACAAAAAGGAGAGTTCAGAACTGATACAGGGAGAGGATGGATGATGGATGGATGATGGATGGGTGGATGGATGAGTGGATGATGGATGGATGAGTGGATGGATGAGTGGATGGTTGGATGGATGGATGGATGGATGGATGGATGGTGGATGGATGGAAGGATGGTGGATGGATGGGTGGATGATGGATGGTTGGATGGATGAGTGGATGGTTGGATGGATGGATGGATGGATGGATGGATGGATGGATCTATGGATGATGGATGGATGGATGGATGGGTGGGTGGGAGGGTGGGGGGG
>OMNV01027467.1:0-15096 GCA_900303265.1 Brotula barbata | reverse complement strand
TTACAAAAAGGGGATGACATTAAAAGGTAAGTAATTCTTACAGTCTATTTAATCAGAGAGACAGAGAAAGAGAGAGACAGAGAGAGAGAGAGAGAGAGACAGAGACACAGAGAGAGAGAGAGACAGACGGAGAGAGAGACAGAGACAAAGAGAGCGAGAGACACAGAGAGAGAGAGACAGAGACACAGACACAGAGAGAGAGAGAGACAGAGAGACAGACAGAGAGAGAGAGAGAGACAGACAGGGCCAGACAGAGAGACAGACAGAGAGAGAGAGAGAGAGACAGACAGGGACAGACAGAGAGACAGTCAGACAGAGAGGGAGAGCTCTATGTTTGTGTGTACAAACCCTTTTCCCGGTGTCTGTGCGCTGGGTAACGAAGGTGGCGTATGCGTGACACACCCTCCAGTGACAGTCAGTGAACATGTCCTCACAGCTCACCTCCACGCCCACCTACAGGACAGCAAGCAACAAACAGGGTCACCACAGGGTCACGCCAAGTCTGGACACGTTGAACTCATCTCTGTAATCTGGAACAGACTGACTGAAGACATGTTGGGTCCGGCCCTCAGACCCCACAACCCCCGAACCAAACATCTCTTCGGTGCTCAGATCAATGAATTTTGTACATTCCTGACAAACTCATCAATCATTACGTACACTGAACTAAACTGATCCAGTCCCTTAAAGTGGACCGGAGGAAGTAAACCACACTGGAAGAGCCTCGTTTACAGGACGGTCTGCTCCAAACCAGGACCCTTCCAGGGCTCCCTCCCCGCCCCAACAGTCTTCCTAAATTCAACCACTATGGTGACTGTTTGCTGCGCTCTGTTTGGCATTAGACTGACTTGGAAAAGGCCCATTTTAGATAATAAAAGGTAGATTCGACCGGTTCGTGCTTTATAACAGTGTAATAACACAACAGGAGTGAATAAAGAAAGGGTGAGCGGTTCTGACCTCCATGCTGGTGTTAAACGCTCTGTTCACCTTCGCCTTGATGTTCACGACCTGACCGACACTGAGAGAGAGAAATATTATCACACACACGCACACACACGCACACACACGGTGACACGCAGCACAGCGGCACACGATCGGTTCCCCTCACCTGATGGTGTGTTCGAAATGGATGTCATCCATGGAGGCGGTCACACACAGACAGCCAGCGTGCCGCTCAGCTGCCAAAAGAAAAAAAAGAGCGCACCGTCAGAGGGTGGGACACTTTTACACTTCACACACACACACACACACACACACAACCTACCAGAAAGACAAGCAGTGGAATCCATCCACTTGAGCAGCTGACCCACGCTGAGCTCGTAGCGATGGTTGCAGTGACAGGGCATCACGATCTGACTCATTTTCACCAGGGTGCTGCGGAGGCTTTCATCTTCCTCTTCCTCCTTCACCGGATCCTCCACCGTTTGGACGCTCATCCTCTGAGACGAAGGGAGGAGTGCGGCTTTCTACACCGTTCAGGCGGTCGCTGCTGTTCTCATTCGGTGGAGTGTAATCCAAAAGGTAACTGGTGATGACACTCCAGTGCCAACACGTGCCTGCATCAGAAAGACACACGTGAGTTTGAGTCCGAGTCCAAAATGTAGAGACGTTCCCCTGGTGGTTTCCTTTTATTCCTTCTTATTATTTCCTGACTCTTGCCCCATAATAAAGACACTGAAGAGGGGAAAGTTTGGGACTGTATCAAGAGGATAAATATGGTAAGAGTCCGTCAGAGAATCGTACAGTCCTTACTCCCGCTTCACCGCTGTAGTCCTGCTCAGGTTACGGCTGATTTATGTTGGCGTCCCAGTACACTAGAGTCCATCTACTGGGGGCCATTTGTCCTGACTCCACTAGGGGGCGATGTGCTTCCTTACGGCTGGCTGCACTCAGACTACTGGGTGACTTTCTGCATCACAGACTAAACAAGTTAGTGAGCTGTGCTCCTGTCCACCGAAGAAAAAGGAGCCCTCTACAGCACCCTACATCTGGAACGTTCTCTAGGTTCTACTATAGAGTTCACATTATTTCAAAGTAAACTCTCCTCTGCACAGGAAAGTGTTTTCAGACATAAACACCTTCAATGAATCCCAAACTATCCGTCAACGTCATTCATGCTGAAAATGGTATTTTTAGGTAGTCATCTAGAATATCTGTTCACGTGTATAACCACAGTGAGCGCACATAGAAACCCCCTAACACGTTATACAGTAAGACGCTGCAGGCTACAGCAGGACGTCATTCAAACGGGGCCTGAAACTGACACACAAACACAGCACGTGTGTCCTGTTGACCTCATGTCAAAGTCCAGACAATGAAGTCATGCTGCTACTCTCACGGTGGTCTTTGTGTCCTCTCTCTCACACAGCTCTCAGTGTGTCAAAAGTGTGCTTTGTTTACGTTCGGTCACCTGCCTGATGAGACCTACTGTGCCCTGCTTGACTTCCGGGTTAACCTAGAGAACCTGCACACCACTCTGGTCTGATTGAAGTGTATACAGGGTTTAATCAATCAATCCCCCACCATGTGATCTGGGTTTGTAAGTCCCTCTGAGAAAATCAGCGTAGTTCATTTTCAGTCTGACCAACACGTTTACAAGGATTCCAAAAGTCCAATTTCAGCCTTTCAAAGTGAAAAGTATGTTTTCTGTGTTCCACAGCCAGCTGAGCTCTTTGTGTCTAAAAACAATCCTGAAAGGTCAAGGATTCACCATGGGGTCACACAAGGTCCCCATTCTCATTGGAGGACAGTAAAGACAAGAACAAGTTCAAAAGAGATTTCATTTAACTTTGGACTGTATTTCAGAAGTGGGCTGGACCCGTGGATGGACGTTTCCATATGAATGAATGGATGGGACATTAGTTTGACAGGCTGTCAGTGCAGCAACAATTTATTATTTATAATGTTTACAGTTTGCAAATGACTTTTTTTTCATATATTGTAATGTGAGCAAAGCAGCACTTTAATTTACAATATAAAGTGACTTTAAAATTTAAAAAAAAAGCATTTATAAGCACAGTCTAAACTGCATCGCATTGAATCCAGAGGTTAATTATGTTTTTTTGTATCGAATTGTCTGACGTGGTGACGCACAGCACTGTTCTAAATCACAGCGTTCGCCCCCTGTCGGACCTCTGAGGTACTGCTTCTGAAGTAGTGCGAAAGTTTACGGTAAAGTTTAGCAACATGTCATTTCAGCGGAACGAAGACGGAAAAGAAGGTTCATACAACGTCCACATGGTAAAACCAACACTTTAAACAGGAAGTACTACCCGGCCCCTTCAAAATACAACATGCACGCACGTTAGCTAACAAGTTAACGCACACAAATCTGACTTACCTTACCACGAATGTGTGTATCCAGCACGTCTCAGACGGGTAGCCTCACCTGACGCGAACGCTATTCGACAAACGTCATTTCCGTTGTTACCTTCAAAATAAAAGGACGCGTTTCCATCTTATTCTATAAATTGATGGAAGCTAATCAGCGCAGCATGTATGCCTGTAAATCATAACGACGCGTTACGTAGTTATAAACCAAGAACAATATGAGACCAAAGACAGGCGCTAAGATACCATTAATTCATTGAAAACGGTCAAAAAGAACCCGGAAATATGTAGTGTCTGTTTGAATATGAAGATTCAGCACTCCAGTTCCGGTATGCTCCAGATACACACAGACATAGGGTATGTGTTATGCTGTGTGTCCGTTATGTGGCCCCCGGGCCGTGTGTATGTTTGTGGGCTCCGTTAGTGTGGCTGAGCCCAGCGGACGGGGTTTCGGTGACAGCTCAGCAGAAAAACGTGTCTGTATCGATACTTCCTGTTTTCTACTGCAGGAAAGCGCCCTGAAAAACATGGGGCGGTATTAGAGAAAATGATCACGTGTTCATACACGTCACGCCTTACAGGTGATCACAGACGGCAAAAACAAACGCTGGAATGGAATTTATGGATGAAGAAAATGTCACAAACCATAAGGAAAACAATGATTAAGGAGCAGTATTGGAGGCAAATTTAGGAGAGACTCGATTGTCCGACATGTGAGGCATGATTAGAAATATACGCACGCTACCAGTACTAAACTGTACACAGCTCCAGAACACTTCATTTAGAAGAAAACATGTTTAAGGGGAACTCAAGAGGAATCAGGAAGAGATGACCAAAGATCACGTGGCCATCTTAAAGGGCCAGAGGTCACCTCTAAAGGAAGAAGGAGGCTCCAGCAGACCAGACCTCTCTATGCTAATCAGCTGTTTTATGTATGTGGGAGGGGCGGGGCGACACACGCATGTCCAACATACATGCTGTGCTGACGCTCTGATCTGAAGGGTGGCTCTCAGCACCGACCCCGGCCCTCCGTTTATCTGCACCTTAAAAAAATGAATTTCATGCTGAGCAGGAAAGCTTCAAAGATAAACACTGACAAGCCAGGATGACAGTCAATTTATTGAGCAACATTTTTAGTGACGCAGAGTGAGAGACGCACACAATTATGCGGCCCCATGAAGAAACAGAGCCAGGAACTTGGTGAAGGTTTCGGGGTTGAATCCTGACACGCCAGCTGGTACCTACAGGGAGAAACACAGCAGCCACTCAGTCAGATGACAAAACCTGTGCTGCTGTCACTTCCTGTAAGCTCACTGAGACTAACGTATCTTGACCCCGAGATCAGGCCGCGTCCTCTCACACACGGCCAGACACTTCCAGCAGAGTGAGTAAGTCTTCACAGTAATGTTTACGGCCACCTCCTTGATGACACAATCTCACTGACTCAACTGTTGCACATCCTGTCTCATCTCAAATCCGTGAATTGAACTTAGTATTTGACCAGATGACCCAGGGGTCCACCTGGTTCCTGATCTCGTCATTTACCACAGCTGCAGTGCGTGGACAGACAGATCACCAAACCACCTCTGGGCTGACGTCATTTTATTTGTTTTCTGTGGACGTTATCATTGACTTTGTTGTGATTCTTCCTTTCATCTTTTCATCTTATGAAAGAGAAACATTTGAAAGAGTTGATGGCGCTGGTGTGATCTTGGCAAAATGTTCCCAAAACGTTCAAACACATAGAGAACAAACATTTCCACAGCCGTATCGTCACGTGAACTTAAGGATTTAGGAATATTTATTCACAGAGCAGCCGTCAGTCTGATCTGCTGCACTCTGCTGCCTGACTGGGCTGAGATAGCACGCTAACGCTAAAGTTGATGCAACAAAAACGTGCAAAATCTCCACACAGGTAGAAATAATTTATATTTGAAATCACTAAACGCTGTGCCACACTGCATTGTGTGTTTGTCTTACAAGTCTAAAAATGTTTAGTTAAATTCCTTTTTATGCTAAAACCCCAATGCAGCTGGATAGGTTCATTTCTTAATTATCTTTTATACTAAACAAGATCAATAATAACTATGTAAAGAGAGGGTACAGCTACGTTGAGTTTATTTTTGGAGAGAGACGGTAGGCCTTCTTTGTTTTTAATTCAAAGTTCGTTGTCATAATGAAGTATTTCTACTTATTTTCCTTGTCTCTCCTGTTAGCTTGCGCATGGCTAACTCCAGCACTAAGACCAGTAAAAACCTGAACACTGACTGAAGAGCGACTGATGAAGCGGTGCGGCCCATCAGTAAAATTGTCATCGGCTGCAGATCTACGTTGATTGCTGTCGTACCTTAACCTGCTTCTTCTTGATGAGTGGTCGGACTTTTGCAAACTCGTAGAGTGGAGAATCTTCATCCACCCATACCTGCCAGCAAGAGAAGAAGAGACACGTGAGTTCAAAGAGCAGCGCCCCAGTCAACATGAACGACTCGTCTGTATGGACACGTGACCAGAGGGAAGGATTGTTGCTTTACATTCTGCAGTTCTCGCGTTGCTCCATAATGTGGTTGAAGTTTTTTTCATATTTCATGAGGACAATGAGGAAAAGAAAACACTTTATCGTCAAACCCGTGTCTCCTTATCAGTTCACGTGTCATCATTCTGTATGATGTCACACCCTGATGTCTAATGTACCTCAGGGGCTCATGCTGAGTTGTGATTTTCACTCGGAGCAGCTTTCCACATCCTAGACCTGAATCGGATTTGAACTAATGTATTTTAAAACATCCCTGATCACAGAGTCCTGTGCCGGGCCACGTTGGTTTTGTTGATACAGTGTAAAGGTTGTAAGATGCATCAATTTGCCTTGAAAAGTCACTTTTGAAAAGAGTTCATCACAGAGCAACGATATCACACCTGGTTCTTGATGCCGTCGTCTCCAGAGAGATCGGTGGTGTTGAGCTGGAAAACAACATGGTGGAACACTCTCCCATTGGTTCCCACTGCCTGCACTGTAATGGGACGAGCTAAAACAGTCTGGGACTAACACACACACACACACACACACACAGACACACACACACACACACACACACACACACACAGAGACACACACACAGAGGAGACAGAAGCATCCTTTCATTTCAGGTACCAGTGGGACAGCGACTGTGTGTTCCTGCTGTCGTGTGTGTAGTCTTACCCCATAGAGTGTGTGTGCACGGGCCAGAGCATTGCCAAAGGTGAACATGATCATCTTGGCTCTGAACTGTTCTGGCTGAAGCTTACAGCGAACATCGTGCCCTTCCAGGAAGTAAAGGGTGTGAGCATGGGGGTACGGGTAACCGCTCCGGAAACCTGAATAAAGGACGTGAAGAAGAAACGTCATCTTCACGGCAACATCCTCTCAAGAAGAAACGGGCCTCTTCTCACCTGTGCTGTTTTGCTCTCCCTTGTACAGGTGGATGGGCTGAAGGTCGATGGTGGGAGAGACCGGGTAGAATGTTTCCAGGGCATGATCCACTGTGCTGGCTACTTCCTGTTCCGTAGCGACTTCCGGGAGAGGCTCCGTGCTGTTCAGCAGTAAACCATTCTGACCCCTGACCTGGAACAAGTCTTTACCTGGACCAGAAAAACGTTACACGGAAACAGAACGTGTTGGGTCAGTATAAACAGGTCAAAGGTAATAGGCTGACGGGCAGACGGAGGGAGGGACCAAAGACGGGGAGAGAGAGAGAGAGAGAGTGAGAGAGGCACTGCTGCTGTCATACCTCTCCTCCATGACGCACACAGAGAGTATTTCTCTGCTAGGATCCTCCTGCCGACGGCCGGGTGGGTGGACTGGAGGCTCCGGCACAGATGGAGCAGGTTGTGGAGAAGAGTGTAGCTGAGGGTTTCAGAGGCAGGACAGACCAGAACAAGGTTCAAGACTCAACGTTCCATTTCATTTAGCACCCCCCCGTGAACAGCTGCACTCCTGCCAGCCCCCGCTTCTTACATCCAATAAATCACCTGAGTAATCAATGTGAAGTAATATTTTTATA
The DNA here is from genome assembly GCA_900303265.1 of Brotula barbata. Lineage (NCBI taxonomy): Eukaryota > Metazoa > Chordata > Actinopteri > Ophidiiformes > Ophidiidae > Brotula > Brotula barbata. The sequence continues at coordinate 7,729 of OMNV01027467.1, read as the reverse complement.
TACAGTATACAAATATATGTATTTGTTCCCGGACAACCGTCCAGAATGTCCAACTCACCCTGTCACACTGAGTGTTTTCCTCGTGATTGTGAGTTGATCTTTGACCTGTGTCAGCAGGGCATCAAAGTCAGTGTAATGCTTCTTTTGCTGATGTCAATAAAAAGCGCTGCTACTCCTGAGCTGTCCACTGGGGGTCGCTCTGTCCATAACAGAGAGACTATAAGAAAAGCACCACGCCGTGGGGTTCTGTTTGTGCCTCGTTCCAGACAGACAGACAGAACTCACCCACGGCGTCTCTGCTCTGCATTCTGTCTTCACGTGCACTCAACTTTGAACAGGGCTACAGAGGTGCCACAAAACCAGCCAGTCGCAGAGACAGTCGACCTGCAGCTCCTGGGTCAATAATAATACTAATACCAATACCACTACTAATAATAATCAATTACTAAATACTATTTTTAGTTATGAAATACTGACATAATTCAATAAATATCCAAACCAACCAAAAATGTGTTGTAATCTGCCGTGGTTTTACTGGTCCAGCCCCCTTGGCCCCCTTGGCCCCCTTGGGCCCCCTTGGGCCCCCTTGGGCCCCCTTGGGCCCACCCTGGGCTGTTTGACCCCGTCTGCTCTACACCGTCGCCTACTTCATTCTTCCATCAGTCTGTAGACCATTGGTTCTTAATTCTGGTCCTTGGATATCACAGCGCTGCTTTTTTGCACGTGTACCTGCTCTGTCCTACCTGGACCTGACTGTTCAGGCTGGGCCCATGAGCCACACATTGGCTCCTACTGGGTTCAGGAGCGCCTGCTGTGCATTGGGTACAGCTTATTGTTGGGTGACGGGTGGTTTGGGCGAGGACAGACTCAGGGACAAACCACATCCAGACTGAGAGGAATAAGGCCGGAGTGGGGTTTAGATCACGGTCCTCTTACCTGTACTTGCTTTTGCCCGGTCGCTCCTGTGTTGTGTCCCAGAAACGAGCGTTTCTGATGGCATTCTGCACGCGCTCCTCCTGATCTGGGATCTGGTTGGCAGGATTTTGTGCCGATGCGAGGAGTGGAGCGGGCAGGCCTGGTATCAGCTTACTTTTGGTCAGCCACAGAGCCTGACGCACACCTGGGAGACAAAGACAAAAGATGAAAAGTTGGGATTCAGGCAGGTTCATCCCAGACCTGTTATTGAACTGATGTCACTTGTAGTAGACAAGGTAATATAAAAAAATGGCATATCAATGAAATCAACATAGAATATGATCGAATTGTTCCGGGATCCAAATAGTGAACCTGTACAGAAAGAGGGAAAATGGAGGCAAAGTTGTAGACGGCGGTGGTGTAAGAGGCCGTTAAATCTGTCGCCATGTGGACGGAGGATTCTTTTCCCCTCCTCAAAATGTTCGCTGCTTTCAACGCGGTGTTTGGTTTGAACTGTTGATACTGGCCCCCCGTCGGTGGCCCTGCTCCGTTTCATCCATAAGGTTTGAGAGCATCGATGTTTTCCACACGCCTGCCGCACAGCACAGCACTCCTCTCTGCTCAAACATCCTGTGATAACCAGACCAATTGTTCCAATAATCACCATCATAACGAGCCGGTTCCTCATTATTTCCCCTTTCATCCAAGACCGTCTTTTGAATACTCTCCCTGTCCAGACGTCGTCTACTCATCACCGGCTTTGGACATATTAGATATTAGAACCAAGCCGGACCCGTTTCTTTGGTCTTCTCTCTCTCTAAGTTCTTACTCATGTCCAGATGTGTAAGATGCAACAAGAAATACGTACACACACACAATCTGAGACAGCTGTCCCACTCCATGGGTTTTGAGGTGGTGGTTTCTGGAGGAGTGGGGACTAATGCTGACATAGCGGGCCCTCAGCAGCACACAGTCCCATCCTTTAAGTTGTCTTTCTGCTGCGTGAGTTCGACTTCTGATGAAGGATGCTGTGGTCTTTACTGTCAATGGTACATTTTAAAAGGTTATTTTCTCGCCTGATCTAATTTGCTGGCTTAAAGTTTATGGAATATATCAGAGTGGCCCCGTGGAACACTGAGTTTTATTATCAGTCAGAAATCATTAAACTACAGTCAGAAGGAAAGATTTGTCAGAGAAATTCAAGTTGTTGTTATTATTGTCTATAGTTTACAGATCATGTGACCTGTGGATTGAACATCAATTGGGGTGTGACACTGGCCTGAAATTTTGAACCTTGAACCCCAGAGTGTCTGACTGACTGCAGCCCACCAACACCTGAACGATTTCATCCAAGATCATAAAGGACTCATGACATCTATCTGATTTGGAGTCCATGGGAAGGATGTCCAACATGCACCTTCGTCTGCAGCTGGCAGGAAGACACGTGACCTGGGCAGGAGGTCAAACCCCGGGGCCGCTGACCGGAAGTGGGACTCTACCGATCTACAGTTAGTTCTTGGGGACGCCCGATGCTCAAACTGTGGCAGATTACATTTAGTCTCAGGAAGGCTGAACCTTTAAGGTGACGTCTGAATGAGACTAAGTGTCTGTGGGTCCAGCTGTAGTACCTTAGAGGACTCGGCTTCTTTAGAACTCTTCAATCAGTAACTGCTGCCAACAGGAGCAGGTTTGGGTTCTGTAGTAGTCCCACTTAAGAAGACTCCACTGACAGGCATGGAACCATGGGTACTCTTGGACAGGATGAGAGTATCCCCCTGACTCTCAGTCCGGCCCCGCTTCCTGTGTCTGTCTCCTGTGCGTGTGTGTGTGTGTCTCCTGTGTGTCCTTTACCTTCCAGGACGTTGGTCCTCTGGTTGAAGACGTAGCACGGCTCCTCCTTGTACAGCGGCATCAGTGGGGCCGGAGGAGACCTGTAGTGCTGCGGGTCCTTGTGGTCGCTCTCCCAGGGCGGATAAAGTGGTTTCGCCAGTCCCGGTACGTAGTGCTTCCTCTCCCCGTATGTCACCATGTGGAGCCCCGGGATCTCCACTTTGTCCCTGGGTTTGGGTGGAGGGGGGACCTTGGCTGTGAGACAGGAGTTGACCCTGAGATGCCGGCGGACCCGCACGCTGCTGGTCCCTCCATGTGCAGGGCGGCGGTTTAAGAGCGCGGCCGCAGACCGTAAACGCTGCGCCTTTTCCGGGAACATCTGACCTCCTGCTCGGGCTCAGCTAGAACTTCGAGTTCAAAGGGGTCACAGTCGCTGCCGTTTAACACCTGGACCGTCCGACTAAAGGCTCCGATGGTACGCTGCCATTTTTCTTCTTCTTCTGATGATGCCGCTCTTCTTCTTCTTCGTAATGATTTAACGGAGTGGCCCTTTACCGCCACCAACTGGTGAGGAGGGGGACTTCATATCTTAGAAAACGTGGAAAATAATAATATGGACTGCCTGTCTTCATTTCATTCATACACACATTCAACATTCATACCCACAGCCCAGGCAACCGTTTGAGGCCCACTTGCTCGTCGGGAGCAATTTGGGGTTCAGGTCTTGCTCAGGGACCTTTGACATGGCTGAGGATCTAACCGGCGACCCCCTGTTCATGCCCTTCATGTCTACCTGAAGTTCACTGATAGTTGAGTAATTCTAAAGTTCTAAGTCACGTCCCACCAAGGATCACAACTACACACACCCTGAGACAATGCTCGACCCCGCCCACCTCCACCCCCAATGACACGTTTTTCACTGCTGCATCAGTTTGGTTTCTTTGTTGAAATGTGCTTGGTTTTCCCTGGTTCCTCCGTCCTCTTTTCATCTTCCTCCTTCCTCACTGCTTCTGCGTTGTTACTGTCTCCACTTGTTGAATCTCCACCAGCGTGTTCCTGACTTACAACCTCCTTTTGTTACACGATGGTCTCCTCTGCAGTTTCAACACTTGGCCTTCATATTTCCTTCACATCCTTCCTGATCCTGACCTCCACATGTTGCACACCTTTGCTGCCTCTGGGGACTGCAGCCATAGGTCCAGAACTCTGACATTTGTGGAGGGAGGAAGGTCCACCCTGCCTGGGAAGCTCTTGTATCCTTCATTTATCTTCCTCCCAGCAGTCTTATCAATCAGGCTTTTTACAAATGTTATCCAAATGTAAATCTTCATTTCTCTGCTCCTCACTTCAGCATTGTATTGATAAGTTCTCAACCCAATTCCTTCTCTGTAACTCTGTAGACCAGGGGTCTCAAACTACCAGCCCCCTCTACCTCCGGCCCACGAGTTGATGTCAAAGATAAAATACAATCCGGTCTGCAAAATAATTTTTTGTTTTACTATTTTTTGATTGTTTCAGGCCAATTTAAAGGACCCAATTTAAAATAATACAAAGAAAACTCACCAATCTACAGGAAATAATAAAACTGAGACCAACCTCTCAGCCATTCAGTTTGTTAAATTGTAAGAAACAGAGACTTCAACTCTGTATTCTGTTCTTTATTCTGTCCCAGTGTATTTTTGCCTTACACCCCATTCATGTCTGCACAGGCATGAGGTCATTATCAGTCACAGTAACTTAACTCGTGGTTCAAAGTGTCTTAATAAAGAAAAGTAACTATAATCTACCAGAAACATGCTTAAAGAACTTTAACACTGATTAGTGCAGAACAGGCTACATTTGGGTAACTAAGAACACATTTAACTCAGTTGCCCAAATGCCCAAATGCCCAATGCCCAAAGGCATGCTGGGACAACTCCACCCACTGTTCAGCATATCTCTGTATAACAGCTGATCTCTGAGTGACAGGTGAACACTGTATCATCTCTGTGTGTCTATGTGACCGTTAATATAAACTCAATACAACATGTTTGTTCTGTAACACATAGACTGAACATTTCATATTCCAACTATAATACTTTGTATTATAAAGTCCTTTTATATTCTCACATTGAGGATATTAATCTAGGTAATTTGATGTTGATTCTGCTTTTTTGTTTTGCTGCTATGACGAAAGAATTTCCCCTTGGGGATGAATAAAGTACATATCTGTCTGTCTGTCTATCCATCTATCTATCCATCTATCTCTCTATATCCCCAAACACGTCACAATGTGAAGAAAATACCAAGTGCTGCCAGGTGTCTGCTAGAAATATGTTGAGTGGAAAGTTTCAATAAGTTATTCAACAGTAAAGAAAATTTGATAAAAATGGATGAAAATGGAGCTGCTATTTGCAGTTTCACATTCTTATACTATATTTGAAATAATTTTCGTAGTATTTGAGCACCAAAGTGGCCCTCCTCTGAGATGACGATACCAGCAGTGGAGCCAAGATCACCTGGGTTTGAGACCCCTGCTGTAGACCGTGAACTTGGGCCCAAACTCACATTCTCATCTTCATTCCTGAATGTAACACTGATCTGGACATACGTCTCCTGATGCCTCCGGACATCCTCAGTCATGTCCCTGGAATCATTGGGTGTTTCGGGTCTTTCGACATCATACACCCTCCTCCTGGTGACCCAGTCGGGACCGATCAGACCCCAGGGTAGATCCTCTGACTCCATGGCTCTCCTGTTTTGAGCCACAGCCGTCTTGAGGCTCTCAACCCCTTCCGTGGTACTCCAGATGGCTCCTCCCTTCCTCTCTCCGTCGATGCCCAAACTGCTGTAGGCTGTGGCCAGAGAATGGGCTGCCAATCCCCCGCAACCCACGTCCACTGGGAGACACCTCGCCCTCCATCCAGCCCGCTGACCTCCGCTCACCAGTCCTTTGAGAGCTTCCTTTCATTTCCTTCCCATGGGACCGTGAGCTCCAGCAGCACAACATGCTTGGTGGACTCTAACATGAGGACAATGTCTGGTTGCAGTGTGGCTGGGGAACTTCAGCTGCCGTACAAGATCCACCAACAGCTGCCAGTCCCTTGCTGAGGTGAAGATACCAACACCAAGCACAACACGCCAAAGTCCGTCAACAGATAAGTGGCCACCACGACGCACAAAGTTCAGACACAAAACATTTACACAAAACCTTCGTAGTAAAAAGCATGTAAACAAACACAACAGAAAGAGGACGTCCAACTCTGCTTGAGGCTGGATTTCCTCAGCAGTCAGAGGAAGTTCAACCTCTGTTGGACCTTCTTGATGATGGAGGTGGTGTTCAGGTCCCACTTCAAGTCCTGGGAAATTGTAATCCCCAGGTCCCTGAAGGCCTCCACGGTTGCTACAGTGCTGCTGAGTGTAGAGAGGGGGGGGGCAGGGAAGTTGGACTCCTCCTGAGGTGGTGGACTTGGTGGTTCTTGACAACAGAGGTCAAGGCGACAGTTCTGTAGTCATTTAGTCCTGTGATGCCGTGGTTCATGGGGACCGGGATGATGGTGGAGCTCTTGAAACAGGCAGGGACTTCACCGAGCTCCAGAGATCGGTTGAAGATTGGAGCCAGTAGGTCAGCACAGGACAGGAGGGGGAGGCAGCTTTCCTGATGTTCTGTCTCTTTAAGAGGTGGCTCGCTTCCTCTTCAGAGCACCTCTTTGCTTCTCTGATCTCCTTTGTCCGTGTGCTCCTTGCCATCTTGTACAGGCTCCTGTCCCCCCTTCTGAAGGCCTCCTCTTTGGCCCGATGAAGCTGGCTTAGTTTTGCTGTGAACCGTTTGTTGTTGCTGTAGGTGGTGCGTGTCCTAGTGGGCACACACGACTCCTCACTGAAGTTAATGTATGATGTCACAGTGTCCGTGAGTTCATGTAGGTTGGTGGTCCTCCAATCAGTGCAGTCCAGGCAGACCTGAAGCTTCAGCTCGGCTTCTTCAGTCCACCTACTCCCAGTGGAGACCACAGGCTTTAGGATATTAATGTAAGGTCTGTAGGTAGGGAGGAGATGGACCAGACAATGATCAGAGGATCCTAAGGCTGCACGGGGAACAGGGTGATATGCGTCCTTCATAGTGTAGTGGTCCAGAGTGTTCCTGTCCCTGGTGGGACCGTTTATATGTTGTCTGTATTTTGGGGTTCATGGCTGAGGACTGCTAAAATCCCCCAGAATGATGATCTTGGAGTCTGGATGTTGTTGTTCCATGGTGTTCATATGTTCTCCTCACCGCTGCAGCACGACGCTCACACACACCTGAGGAGGAACATAAACACCGAGCAGGATGAAGGAGGACTCGAGCGGAGAACAAAACGCTTTGCTGTTGATGAATATGGCTTCAAAGTTAAGGCCAAGAATAACTTCAACACCGTGCCATCGTTACACCAACCGCTGTCCGGCGTGGACTCACTGAGCACGGAGCGGCAGAGCCTGAACAGTCCCAGAGACGATTCCCAGGTGAACGCCCAGGAGCGGCGCCGATGGCCCCGTTGATGGTCGGGGCGCTTCCCCCCGTCTGCGTCTCTGTAGGGTCCTGTAGACCACCCCAGTCCCACCTGAAGTTTGGAACTCCGGTAGTGAATCCGGCGGAGTATTACGCTGGATGTCGAGTAGATCTCGTCCGGAGTACTTGACGATGTTCGGATTACATGAAACAAAACTAAGAAATAAAAATGCCAAAAGCACAGAGAGCACTGAACCGAGGCCACCGTCCGTGGTTCATAGAAATAGAATGGTAAAATGAACATTATTAGTTTCTTCTCATAGTTTTATGATTCAAATTAGTCAGGATTACGACACATTTGCAGTTATTGTTATTAATTTTCAATTGTGTCGGGAAAAGTAGTATATTAGTACTAAAATGTGGTTGATAATTCAACAAGTGACTTGAATGGAGACAAAACAAAGTGGGTTACTTTCTCCAAGTCCGTGATTGGCTGATGTTGTGGTGTTTAAAATGCTC
>OMNV01027461.1:0-13990 GCA_900303265.1 Brotula barbata | reverse complement strand
CTTGCTCATTACAAGTGCAAAGCACAAATTTACAGACGGAGGAAGACTGTCAGGAACAGGAAACAGGAAACAGGAAACAGCCAACACCAAACGATGACACTGAGGATCTGTCTGTCTGCCTGTGTCTGTCTGTCTGTGTGTGTGTGTGTGTGTGTGTGTGTGTGTGTGTGTGTGTGTGTGTGTTTCTGTCTGTCTGTCTGCCTGCCTGCCTGTCTATGTGTGTGTGTGTCTGTCTGTGTGTCTGTCTGTCTGTGTGCCTGCCTGCCTGTCTGCCTGTCTGTGTGTGTTTCTGCCTGTCTGTCTGTCTGCCTGTCTGTGTGTCTGCCTACCTGTCTGTCTGTCTGCCTACCTGTCTGTCTGTCCTGAGAACAGAGACCACAGCTTTTCGACCTGATTTAGTCATAAATATTGATCACATTCACGGAGGCAAAACTGTTTAAACCTCAGACTCCACAGAATGACAGCCTGCTTTTTGCGTGTGACATTTGCAATAAAAATAATCATTTCTTTTCGGCATTCATAAATGTGAATCGTATGCAGCCTGACATCCAAAGTGCTGGAAGTCAAGCAGCCAAACCCTGAACGGACGGACGGACAAGGAACCCGGCTGACACTCGTTTACTACGAGCGGAGGACGTTTCAAATATCCCATACATAAATCTGAATGTGTCAGGGAGCAAACCGAACCTTCAATGTGCAAATGTGAGCGTCTGGACAAACCAGCCAACTTAGAAAAAAAATGACAATCAGGTCTGGACCGGAGAAGTCAACACCAAGTATCTGTAAAAAGTTTTTAAAAAAAGCTACGACCAAAACTGGACGAACATTTCCTGAAAATTCCGCATTTTTCTTCAGCCGTTGTATTATTTCACCTCTCATGACTGACATCTAGTGGTAGTAGGGGAAATAACAGCAGGTAGGCAAACAAGCCTTCCCAAAATGAATGACAGGAGGAGTCTGTGAACATTATTTTTGTAAACACTAGTGAATAATTTGGTCATTGGGTTGAAAAAAAGTTCATGTTTATTTAAAGGGTTTTAAAATTTACATACCATGATGACAAATTATACAAAAGAAAATCTGATTGATTTTAGAGAAGTTGTGATTAAAACAATCCTAAAATCCGTTGCAGTCACCTTTACTTTTGCAATCTATGGAATTTTTAATTTCCCTTAAATGTTACTGATCTTTATTCTGGTTTTATACGGGTTAACCCGGAGTGGGAGGAGTCTTCCGAAGTCTTCCTTATCCGTTGCTAAAAGTCCACGTCGTTGTCATGTGACTCATCTTCCAGGGAATGTCAGGTCAGACACCATTTAAGAAAAACTCCTACACAGAGCTGAGTGAGAAAGCTAAAAACCAGTAGACTGAGCTGAACATAAAAACTTGTGTCGTGTAGAAGGATTAACACTTAAAACATTCATAAGCACATTCATGACTCATCGTTCCTTCCCTGGATTATTTCTTCCCTGTTACGCCGCAGCATCATTAAGTATCTGCCAAGGAAAGCAGGAGACTCTGCAGCTTTAGACGGGGGGTCTGGTCTGAACCCCCCCCCACGTAGACTTTTTCAGGTTCTGACGAGCATTAATGTCATCGGTCAGACGGCTGTGGCATTTCCACTTAGGCGCGGCGTTTTTGTTAATCCGTGCCGTTCCCGTCCCTGCGAGCTGCGATATAAGACGACGCCAAAGTTGGCATGAAAGTGTGTTTGAGCCGTTTGTTACAGGAGGAACAGCAGATTCAGCTCTTGTGTTTCTGCTAACAAAGGCTCAGCGCACGCCGGCTCCGGATCCATTTTTGGCGGTCGAAGCAATCATCCAAACTTTAGGCACCAACCAGCTCCGGTTTCGTTCTCAGAATTTCACAGTGAAACTTTGCTCCGAGCTGAAGTTTTTGCGCCGCTTTTGCCGTCTCGGAGGCAGATTTGACTCTTCGTCACTCCTCTTATAACCCGCCGACATCTGAGGAACAAAGGAAATAGCTGCCAGATGAGGCCGTCAGGTATTTGTCAGGATCGGTTTGTTAAACATCTCAGCCTGGAAGAAGAACCATAATACAGAGTGTCCACTGGGTGGTGCTGCAACACGGACGATAGGAAGGGATACGAAGGGAGGTAGTTACTGTCCTTACCTAGAGGAAATCACCGAACGCCACTGCCCCCCGGTGGATGTGATCGATCCATCGTTATCACCTAATCAAAGTGTCGTACGCCCGTCAACCATTTTATGTTCCGACACCAACAGTAAAAGTCCGACTCGAACAAAACGGGGGGCGAAGGTACCGAACGCCCAAAGAACGACTTTAACGTTGACGTGTTTGAGGTATCGTGGTCTGTTTTTAAATCCTCTTTGATTCCAGAGTGATACCTGAGCCCGTTCTTTCAAAAAGATGACAAGATAAGGGAGGCGGAGCGACAGGAGGATGGGTCACACCTGACGCTGACGGCCGTAATAAGCACAGTTGAACAAGAACTATGCGGAGAGCGTGAAAGTCCTATGTTTCAGTCTGTGGCTTAAGTGCATATTCAGGCGTCTTTGGACAACTATAAGGGGGCTTTAAATGGAAAATATGCAAGGTTTCATGCATAATTAGACCAAAGGACAATAACATATCGGAGGGCTGTCTGTTAACACCGTCCGTGATTTAATGGCTCCCCGAATTGACTCTGCTGTGCCTTCCTGAACAATAATCTCCACCCTCTGCAATTTGAGTCCCCAGATAATTAAAGCAGGATGACCTGACGGTGTGACATAAAACCACAGAGCCATTTAATAAACATTACAACTTACAAAAGTCCCTCAAACTTACACCCAGGGCCCAGGCCTCCTCCTCTCAGCGCCTCATTAACTCCAAGAAAGGGATTTTCAGCAAGCCGTGGTGGCGGCCACCTGCTCCTTCTATCTTAATCGCTGAATTGATTTCATTACTGCTATAATTGGGTGGCTTTGATGACTCTCCGAAGGAATTCAAATCACCTGAAGGGCCGTTGTTGATGGCTGACAGTCCATTTGTCTCGCGGCTGTTGAAAACAGGCAGAGTGGGAGAAAAGTTTTCACATAACGCCGGCTCGTTTCGGGGAAGAAGCTCCGCGTCCCCGCTAATGGACGGGGGAGTCATCTGAGGACGAAGAGCGGTCAGGGCAGCCAAATAATCAATGAGTCCAGGTGGGGAGAATGATGGAGATGAACTTTCACCTCTCACAATTCTCGCTTACTGTTTGTGAGTGTGAAGGACACAATCAAAGATCGCTTTCACTCTGATGACTATAGGGACTTTTAAAACTAAAAAAAGGATTTTTACTTTTCTTTTACGTTTTGGCTTCTATTGAGGGCCTCATTGATTAATATGTTGCTCTCTTAAAATGGAAAATTTCACCGTGAGAGTGGTGTCTGCTGTGGGAAGACGCCGATAAAGACTAAAAAAGCTGAACACCTGGACAGACGACTGGGCGTGGACAGCAGTGTCTCCGTTGTCTCCGTTGTCCCCGTTGTCCCCGTTCTGCTGTCCATGTATGAGTTTTTGGTGAAGCATCTGTTCTGTGTCTGATCCAAACTCTCCGTTGGGGATTTGTTTGTCACCATTATTTTCCCTGTCAACCTGCGATGTACAAACAATAACAGCAGAATATAGCAGAATACCCATGGAGCACCTGTTGTCGAGAGTCTGATGGAGACACAAATGATGTCACAGCTCCTAACCAGCCGTAAATTAAGACAATTTCAGGCTGTTTGGCAGGTATGACCAGACTCAGACAGACAGACAGCTGGGCCATAAATCTCAAAACAGCCCTAAATCAGCCGTCTGGTTCACGTCACACCGCTAAACTCTGCTTTTGGGCCTCATTCATCAATCAAGCACACAAACTAAGACAATCAAATAGATAGAAGAGTAAAAGTTGCCAAATGTGACGCCGACCCCCAGCGTCCAAAAGGAATCGATAGACGTGTTTGAGCTTCTAGTTTGAGGTCAAAATTATACAAACGTTTTACAGAGCAAAAGCATGAAACGCACAGGGAAGAAAAATATGAACGCTGTTTATCCTCCTAACACCACCCATCATCCATCCATCATCCATCCATCATCATCCATCCATCATCCATTCATCCATCCATCCATCCATTCATCATCCATCCATCATCCATCCATCATCCATCATCCATCCATTCATCATCCATCATCATCCATTCATCCATCCATCCATCCATCCATCATCATCCATCCATCCATCATCATCCATCCATCATCATCCAACCATCCATCATTCATCATCCATCCATCATTCATCATCCATCCATCATCCATCCATCATCCATCCATCATCCATCCATCATTCATCCATTCATCCATCCACCCATCATCCATCCATCATCCATCCATCATCATCCATTTATCCATCCATTCATCATCCATCCATCATCATCCATCCATCATCCAATCATCCATCCATCATTCATCATCCATCCATCCATCATCCATCATCCATCCAATCATCCATCCATCATTCATCATCCATCCAGCCATCATCATCCAACCATCCATCATTCCATTCATGTGTTTTTTTCATATTTTCCTCTTACGTCTGTGATGTGATTGTTTTAATGTTTTCAGAATTACATCAAATCTCCCATTTTGATGATAATAATGAGGCAAGAAATCTCAAGTTGCTGACGTTTTACTGTCTGTGTCCTTATTTGTCTGTCTCATTGAGTTATTGACGTTTTTTAGTGAAACTTCTCCCACACCCACATTAACATGTAATCCCATCTGAAGTGATGTAGAAACTGACACGAAATATCAAACGCCCAAACAAAGTATCTTTCTCTGCTTTCTTGGTCTTTTATTTGAGATAAGAAGCTCTCAGCTCTGATTCTTCGTGGTGCTAAATGAAGCTTAATGTGTATAAGGGACATAATGGCGTTCACATAATGGAAACTCTTTGGGATAATTGTTCTTCAGAGAGATAATAAGCCTCTCCTTTCTCACAGCATCGATAAATACTCGGATTTTCTCAGCGCTTCCATTTTCTTAATTTTATTTACATCATTTACAGAAGCGATCTCATTCCTTTTGATTTCGATCGGAGCGACCTCATTGGTTAATCCCCGTCTCTTCCTGTCTCTTCGTCCGGCCAGGACGAGGCTGAGATCTCATTTCGTCTCTCTGAGCTCCGTCCCCACCTCAGATGCAGGCGTTTCCTCGGGGAGACGTTGTGGGCGATGAGCGGCGTACGGTCGCCGTAGCTGGAGATAATGACGCTGTCGTGAGTAAACGGCGTGCCGCACGTGAGCGTGTTTGGGCTTCGGAGGCCCTGAGTTTTACGGGGCCTCTTTGTTCTAATGGGTTGAAGCCACAGGGGAGCGATTCACAGGCAAGTCTCCTCGCCGCTGCCGTGCCGCCGACATGATTTGTGCCACGACTCCGATGCAGACGGCGACGAGACGTTCGCTGTGTAAAATAGGACAGACGGGCGATTAGCACTTGGTCAGATGGCACGCTGCCAATAATGCTTTATACGCTACGAGTGTGGAACATGTCCCCTGGGTTTGATGCAGCAGAGCTGCACTCACTCGATGTGTGTGTGTGTGTGTGTGTGTATACGTAGATTAAGTTTCAGTTTTTATAAAGGAACACAGAGGCAGCAGGTTTAAAAGTCACGACAATTTATCTCAGCAAAAACAGCTTCAAAAAATTCAACACGTGGACATCAGAGGACGACCAAGAGCTCATTATTTTTTAGTCTGAGGACCAAATTTGGGGACATTAGGAGAATGGACGCTCAGCTGGAGATGAATTTCCCGCCTGTTCCATCAAACAGTTTGGACTTTGTATGAATTGACCTTTGAACTGGAACAGATCACAGAGCTGACCTGGACTGATAAGAACCCTGAGCTTGTGGGCGTTGGATTGTGTGTTGTTGCTGTACTGCAGGGCGAAACATCCTGATTCAGTCCAGATTTGACGAAAGATGATAATCCACAAATTATGGTAGAAGTCAAACTACAGTGATTGATTGGTGATGGTTTGTATGCGTCTTTCCTTTGTATGCAGCGCGTCGCTGCATCATAGATACAGGCGGAGGGGCGGAGGAGGAAAAGGTCACCGGTAGAGCAGAGGAAGCAGTAAGTTTAATATTTCAGGGGGAAGAACGCTGAAAAGCTGCTGGAAAACATTTCTACAGTAGATTAAAGTCAGCGGTCAGCATATGTCAAAGATTAGGATAAACTGAATGAGAGGCAAGACAAGATACAACACACAGGAACATGTCATAAAGTTATGATACAAAATGCTCAAAGTTAGCAGGAGTTCTCTTCAGTGTGATTATGAAACGATGATCTTTTGCAGAGATCCCCCAGGGGGCGGACGGGTATGTTTGTGATCCTGACTAGAATCACCGTTAGCCTTTAAAGGCCAAAAGGAGCCGACCGACCACGCAGGCTTTTATATTTACACACTGGAACGATAGAGACCCCCGATTGATGCAGACGGTGATGAGACGCTGTTCAGCGTTTAAAATAGGACAGACGGACGATGACTGTGCCTCAGATGGACGCTGTGACATTTGTCCTCACGCAGGGCGGTTCAAAGCGTGTAAATCCACGGTCCGGGTGAGGACGATGAGTCCAACGTGTGGATCACAGCTCAGTGTCTTAATGATAAAGCTCCATGAGTCATCGTCTCTAATCTGGTTTTACCATGAAGAGGACAGCTGGAGGCCAGAGGAAAACACACACACACACACAAACACACACACACACACACACACACACACACAGTTCAGGGTCCCAACATCACTGACAGAAACGTTCACCAAACCAGCACAGACAGAACGCCAACTTAGTAATGGAGAAGACGTTTCATCCTCCTCTTCCTTTTCCTCCTCTTCCTCTCCCTCCTCTTCCTCTCCCTCCTCTGCCTCTGTGTGGAGCCTGAACCAGCATTTATCTGTCATCCATTTACAGACTCTGATTTTGTGCCTTTGCGTCGTTATTCTCTCACGTCTGCGCCCGGCGTATCAATGTGTTTTCAGAATCAATATGATTGCGGTTATGAAAACGGTGTTTGCCTGCAGCGAAAACAATGGATGTGGAACAGATATATTTCAGCTGTTTCTCCCTCCGCACGCACGACACGCACACACACACGCACGCTACGACAGAAGGTCAATAGAGAATCCGCTTTAAATCGTGTTCCAGCAGCACAACTGTTAAGAAGTCCATACATCAGGCACAGCTGGGGGAACACGCCTCCAGACTGAGAAACCTCATATAAAACTAATAGATTACAAATAAAGAAAGATTTCCCACTTAACGTTTCACACGTTTGTTGGTGTGTCTGTGTGTGTGGGGGGTTACTGAGAGATGGCTCGTTTTAAGGAGGCTTTGTCAACTTAATGACGACCGCATTGTTTAACCTCTTACTGAAAAGCTCTAATATATTTTAACCCCTTAACCTCACTAATTCATTGATATTTAAAAGCCTTTTGACATCACCAACCCATTCATAATTGAATATAACACATACGGCACGTGATGTCATTTGTGATGTCATTTCAAGTCCATGTCCGGGGTGATGGAATCGGGCCCTTATTTTCAAAACCCGTTAATAACCCTCTAAACCTGTACAAAGGCTACTAGAACAATCATGAATCAGTCAGTGAATCAGTAGATAAAGGTCAAGTAAATCAGAGACAAACAATAAATTCCTTAATTGTAGTTTGATTACATCTTTAACTTCTCTTGATAAGGTGATGGTGGGCCTGTGAGACCCTGTGGAGTAAACACATTCTGTGCTTTTTTTTTACTCTTTTGGCAACATGTCTGTGAACCTCCCTGATAGAGTAATGACTGCTTTGAGAGGGAAAACTTCCCCTTTTTTGAACAGCAAGTGGCTCAGATGTGTGAGTGTGACAGAAAAGTGCCTCAGTCTGCAGACTGAACTGTCTTCAAAGTGCTCACCAAATGACAGGGACTCAAGATAGTGATTGCGGATTCTCTCTATTTCCGGCTTCTGAATCCAATCTCCTAAAGCTCGTACAGGATCTGCAGCCCTTCTTACTGTCATTCTGCGTTTGAAAATATGATTTTACATTTTATCTTAAACACTAAATTAACCCCTGGTGGACCTGTCTTTCTGGAGTTTCAGTTCTAATTGTACTGAAAAACCGAAAGGTGCCTCATATTATACTGTATACGAGGCATTCTGGGAAAATCTTAATGAAGTTTCACACAGATTTCTCTTGATAAAGAGATGTGGGTTCTTCGAAGGTGGCTAAAGTAATATGAGATTGGATAGCAAAAAACAAAAACAAAACAAATGTGTTATATGTGATGCTGAATGAGCTCTGTAGAAGCAGAAATAGGCCAACAGTGTAAAAGTGGGAAGGAGTGCCTTACATTCGCCAATGAAAAATGAAACTGTCCAACATCCATTTAAAAGCAACTGTAGCGAGTCAGGTGATCAGAATGAAACAATTCAATTGATATTTGGTGATGTTTTTCAGTCCAGTGTTATTATCATTTTCTTCTGGGAAAACTCACCTAAAAATGAGTTACTTGTGATATTTTACTCTTACTGCAGTCATTATCGAAATGTGATGATCAGAATCTGTTCTGTTGACTTTTAATGAATATTTTCTTTAACACAATGTGTGTAATTGTCAGACGGTCCCTTGTGAACAGCACTGATTGTGTTTGGTTAGAATCTATGGCTATTTCCTTTCCTGAAGGTGATTATGCTGCTCTGAGATTTTCTGCAGATAAAATAAAGGACGTTGAACATCCCAACAACTTTACTGAAATAAAGAGAAAAATGTATTTGTAATTACAACAAAATACAAGATGTTAAATCGTAATTATGTGAAAAATCCCATATTTTGTACTGTCTCTGGTACAAAATATGCTCTTTCACAGTATTCTTCAGGGATTAAGAAGGTAAAATATTCCCTTCAACCACAGTTTAGCTGCTACATTATGGTGTTAAAATGCTGTGAGTGTGTAAATGATAATGATCGTGGATGACACATGGCCTTGTCTGCGTGAAAAGAGGTCATCTCCAGCATTATCTGTGGGCGACACAACACTTCATTCACAGCCCTGAATAAAAACCTAAGAGCCTGAAAAAGCCTCTGTCACCTCTAATCACCGACGTATTGTGGAGGCAGGAAGGAAATCTGCAAGGTTTTATGCAGAGTCACTTCCGATGAACATCTTCCCCCCCCTGCCGCTGTCCGTGGTGCTGAAATGACAGCATCATTACAGCTGCTTTGAGCACAGCAGAGACGGGGCCTCGCTCCGTTAGCTCTTAGTAAGGACCTGCCATGATTGCTCTCTCCTGCTCCCCCCACCCTCTCTCTCGCTCTCTTATCACTGATGGCTGCCCCTCATCCTGTCCTGATGCTAGGGAACGGAAGAGGAACAATGGCATGTTCTGCAGGCTCAGGGAAGAAATTTAACTTCACTTTCAAATTTTATAGAATTTAGAGGAGGAAAAAAAACACAGGAAGAGAATTTTCAATGGAAATAAAATAGAGGATAAAAGCTGTGCAGGTATAAATTGTCCATGATTTGTGATGATGATGATGATGATGATGATGATGATAAATTTACAGTATATAATGTAAGTAGAAGACCAAACTGATTGCTGATTAAAGCCTGTAGAGACCGAGTCATACGTGATATGTATGAGGCAGGGAGGAGCTCCACGTATGAATATATTTTTGGATTTGTCATTCCGTGGCTCAGACTTGTTAATGAGATCTATAGGCGACGCTCCAGTGCCTGCAACAATAATTGCCTCCACACCGTCGTGGATCCTGTTGCTTTTGCGTTCGGTGAGCTGGCAGACATCGGCGGCAGCGGCGCCCACCTACACCTAGAGGAATCTGAGATCTTCATTAAAACGAGGAGAGGGCTCCTGTTTCTTACAGCAGTGCCCGCCTCACCCCTCCTCACCCCTCCTCACTCCTCCTCACCCCTCCTCATCGCTGGCAACAGGTTGGTGTGAATACATCCATTAAATTGGATTCCTGGCCTGCAGGGAGTGACAGGCAGAAAGAGGTGTTTGAACCAGGAAAAAGGGATGATGTGCATTTTGGGGGAGACAGGAAAACAGTCTCTGTTGTAATAACATGGCTATTTGGTCTGCTTAAGCCCCAATTTTCACAGTGGAAGCCACTGATGTGTTTCAGACACAGTCAATTTGGGGGATGGCTGATCACGGCGGCGTCGCTGAGAGAGGAGCGTCCACTTTGGAGAGGAGAATTTCCCCAGGAGTCGCTTATTTTCAAACGCATTTAATTGTACACAAATGGATTACAATGTGACTCCTGTGTCCTGAAAGATCTTCTCTTTATTCCAGAAACATCGTGTCTCATTTTATACACATGATAAATTGTTGATTTTTCACTGTCATTTAAGACAGAACTTCATGAAGACGGACCCACTGAGAGTCCAATCTCTGTGTCCGTGGACCGGAGATCAGATTCACCTCACGTTTCCCAGGGCCTGAACGGATGAGGTCCCTCCAGTCCATTACCTTTCCATTAAAATGGAGCAGGAAAAGATCTGCAACTCCATCTTGGAATGTTCTGGGAGGAAGACAAACCAGGACCGCTCAGAAACACACCAACAGAATCGACCTGGACGGGATCGGCCTGGCGGTCTCCGAGTCCCGGCTCGGGAGCCAAAATCCAAACCAGTTATTTAACGACAGCAGCTGATCATCCTCGCTGCTGTCTGGTGACCTGCACACGTCCCCTCACGGGATTCATGAAACCTCGGGGACGTTGCATTGTGGGACATTGTAAAAATCCGATATGTGATATTCCAGATGTCTACAAACCGAGCCAGATGAAGACTCCAACAATGACCCGGACCGACCGATCGTTCTCCTCATTCGACACCAACAGTCTGACTCTGGGGATCCGACACACCCCGACGCCGTCTCCACCCCCGCCCCGCTCGCCGCCCCGAGGCCTGATCCGCTCTGTCTCCGGCAGAGCCCGCCGGGGATTTACGGACGTGAGTCAACGCGGACGCTGACGGATTCTTTATTATCTCCGCCCTCACGGAGGTTCAGTGATGAATGGAGTCATTTGTGCTGTGTTTACGGTGTGAATGACACGTTACCCAGCGACTGTGATCTCAGCAGCTACCAGCGAAGACAAACAGTACACGAAGGAACACGCAGCAAACGAACGGACGAAGCCCGTTCACACGGACACGAAATCACAGGAAGAAATGTTCCTCATCCAAACAACAACATACTGAAATGTTCGTTGTTACAGTCAATGTTTGGAGGTTATGCAAATTTCCCACGATGCTCTGCTTTTTGCATGGAAAGGCGATGATACAGATCACAAATCAGAAATATTTTATCGACCACCGAGTGAAACGTGTACCGTTACAGCAAAAAGACATGGAAAGATGAAAAAGCCACGTGTTGGAGCGAGTCGGACACGTGTATCAGCAGTGTGTCTAATTATTAGAATAATTTAATTTGACGCCCCCTAACCATGTCAACAATCTATCCAAAGTAAAACCTCCACCAAGTAATAAGTAGTCAGACACGAACACGCTGGCTGTTGTTTTCCTGTTGTTGTTGTTGTTGTTTTTGGTGACGTGGTAGTTTGGACTCCTGTAACTGGAATAAGAAGACTGAGTTCAAATCACACTCATGCTGCTCCGTGTGTGTACTTGGATGCCACGTTAATGAGGGCGGAGCCACGCTTAATGGTTAATGCAAAAAAAAAAAAAAAAAAAATCAACACATTTGAACCTAAGATATGAAGTTGGCATTTCTATTTAAGTGTTGCTTTGTAATTTAGTGATTTTCAAAGCGGCGCTGCAGATGGTTGTGTCGGAGGCAGACAGGGCGGTAATGAGGAACAGAATGTGCCAGAAGAATCTGGAGTTTCAACCTGAGTATGAGTGGAGCCCAATTTAAAGGTTGACCAGCAGGAAGCAGCAGAGAGAACAGAGAGAACAGAGAGAACAGAGAGACTGATATGGACTGATATGGACCCACTTCAGCAGAAAGACTCCATCAATTCATCTGCACAGTTGCAGTGCAGCCTTTACTTGGAGGAGGACGCCTCCTTACACCGGGTCCCCCTCAGGGAGAAATGAAACTTAGGCATCAATTCACAGATATTTTGATATTTGAATTCTCGATTCAAATATCAACCCGCACAGCTGCTAGCATCCTCGTTGGAGGAGGACACGGGTGAGATTGGATTCAATCGGGTCGACCGGCTCAAAATGCAGCGTCGTCCGGTTTCTGGACGAACATCGCTCGGACGAACTAGACGCAAAATGAACAGGTGAAGGAGTAAGGGAGAGAGAGCGCGGGGCGCGAGGGAGAAGATCGCGAAGGGGGGTTGGAATGGGTCAGTATGCTAGTCCACGAGCGATGTTGGCCAGCGGCCGGAGGAGGACCCCGACAAAAACCAACAAATAAGAAGGAACGAAATGACGCACAATAATGACAAGAATAAATGGACTGAGCTTGTTTGGTGATTAGTTTGAAGCTGGGATGAGACGCGCTCAGCTGCTCTCCTCTCTCTGATCTCGTGTGTGTTTGTGTCGGTGCTGGACGTTTGCTTGTCAGCTGTGTGTTTGTATCAGCTGGTGCAGCTGATTTCAGCGCTCACCTGCGTCCGTCATGTACGTGAGAATATAAACGGTGAGACTGACTTTGGGATGCTGCCGTGCCCGTCCTCTCTTGATCCTACAACATTTACTACAAATTCCGGTGCAGCATCGCTGAATAATTTAACTCCCAGCAGCTCCGGCGAGAGGAAATCTCCGGTGCCGCTCACGCGTGACCGGCATGAAAGTTTGGTCCCAGATGAGAAAAAGTTTGTCTGGCAAAAACAAAAGCATGAATTCCAGGGTGTTGCTCAAGAGCACCTTGGCAGGGCAGTCGTGTCCTGGTGGTGTCCGTGTAGCAGCTGTGTCTCTCCAGCTGTCCCTGATTTGAAGACGTTTGGGTTTATGTGTGCTAAGAGCAGCAAACGTGCAGGCTGACGGGGATTCACACACACTCGTGTTTCGCTCTACGCGCTTTAATCAAAGTGTGTGTGTGTGTCTGTGTGTGTGTGTGTGTGTGTGTGTGTGTGTGTGTGTGTGGGAGGCCACTAAAGAGGACAATGGAGTTATTTATTGGGCCCGTGGGAAGAGAAATACACAGCAGTCATCTTAAACTGATGAATGCACACATGTAGAGGAGTGAAGTGTGTTTAGTGGAGCTTCACTCTCCTCCTCTGATCCTCCTCGTGCGTTTAGATTTTCACACAGAATAATGAAAAGCTGCTGCACGATGAACTGATTGGATAATAAAGGGAGAAATCAAGAAAATCTCCCATAACTGAAGCAAAGTCCAGGATTATTAAAATACTTACTACTAATACTCTATGCAGTGAAAAGAGGAAGATTTGACCTCAGTGTCTTCTTAGGTCAACTTTTCCCAAAACATTTGTATGGTGATGTAGTCCAGGTGATCCGTGTGTCATAAAAATCAACATGGAGCTCAACAAATGGACTCCTCTGACTCCTCTAACTCCTTTGACTCCTCTGACTCCTTTGACTCCTCTGACTCCTCTGACTCCTTTGACTCCTCTGACTCCTCTGACTCCTTTGACTCCTCTGACTCCTTTGACTCCTCTGACTCCTCTGACTCCTTTGACTCCTCTGACTCCTCTGACTCCTTTGACTCCTTTGACTCCTTTGACTCCTCTGACTCCTTTGACTCCTCTGACTCCTCTGACTCCTTTGACTCCTCTGACTGCTTTGACTCCCCTGACTCCTCTGACTCCTTTGACTCCTCTGACTCCTTTGACTCCTTTGACTCCTTTGACTCCTCTGACTCCTCTGACTCCTTTGACTCCTTTGACTCCTTTGACTCCCCTGACTCCTCTGACTCCTTTAACTCCTCTGACTGCTTTGACTCCCCTGACTCCTCTGACTCCTTTGACTCCTCTGACTCCTTT
>OMNV01027458.1:0-17500 GCA_900303265.1 Brotula barbata | reverse complement strand
CGTGCACATGTTCATTAGCAGCCCTGTACAGCTCCGTTCTGCATGAATAATGGATTTTTGCCCAGAGGATGCGTTAATGTGAGATACTCACATTAACACATGTCATCGCGGCACAGCCACGGAGAAAAAGGAGACCCAAGGAGAGAGCGAAAGAAAGTAAGAAAGAAAGTGGCTTACTGTCCTCGTGGGTCCTGGAGGCTTTGGGTGGGCTGCGGGGGCCATCGCCAGGCGTGGTAAAACACAGCACAGAGGTGTAATACTCCGTGAACTTCTTTAGAGCTGTCACGTAACCCACATGAACACTGTCCTGAAAGTTGGGTCGCACTGTTACCATAGCAACGTCTTCATCTTTTCCCGGCTCCCAGGCCAGCAACTAGAACATACCAAAACCACAGCAAATGAGAAGGAAAATTGCCCAGAACGCCGAAAACAAAGCTAATCATGTTTTCGTATTCATTCTCACAAATTGATGCTCTAAAAACTAACAATAGTCTCTCTGGTGCGGTGCCGTGCCACTCTGAGGAGTTGTTTAGCGTTATATCTTTTGGAAATATGCACAGACAGACACCGCGAGGAGGTTTTTGACTGAGAGGGAAAGGCTGAATTGCTCCGCTGGGAGATGGAGAGATGGAGAGAGAACGACAACATTCCACAATGCGTCCTGATTCCAGCCCAGACAGTCTCCAACTGGGAGTTTAAACGTGGAATGACCAATTAGGTGCTCAGGTAATAACTCCCCGCAGCACGTCGATTGGATAGCAGAGCGGAGAGCTGACGGGAGGATGGCAGGTAGATAGATGCTCCACTGTCTGCCACTTTTCCCTTTTTTCTCTCCCCTCTCTCTCTTTTTCATCCTCTCCCTCTGAACACTCTACCCCACTGTTATTTCTCCGTCTTCCCGTGCACTCGTCTGTCTCCTCTGCTCTCTCTCTCTCGCTCTCTCTCTCGCGTCCCCTGGAGAAAACACCCTGTTTAAAATTCAGATCGAGTCCGTACAGTGACGCCAAGCCGCCAAAGACGCAGATTCAGCGTCTTTCACGGTGACGTCGTTCGGCGTCATCGCAGTCAAAGGAAAAATGGAACGTTCCTTTCACACGAGGGACAGACAGGAAGACCACTTTCAAGTCCAAATAATGGAGACGCTCTCTATTACGCGCACACACACAGCCGCTACTCTACTCTGCTCCGCTCGCTAAACTGTAAGAAAAAGCAGTTACAAGATAAAGAGGATGACCGCCCACTAACAAACGGATGAACAAAGTCCGTAGATCAAAACGGCAGCAAATATCTTTGGCCCCTTCGGCTCTTCTCTCCTGCAGGCTACACGGGATGTGTGATAGGACAAGTCCGGCCCCGACAGCTCTGTCATCGGACGTGATGACTCCGGTGATGCCGACTGACCTTGTAGCCCTGGTTGATGCCGTTGATGAACTGAGGGTTGGGAGCTGTCCATGTAAAACGGATCGTTGTGGAGTTAACCGGCTCGGCCTGCACGTTGCCAGGGGGGATGGTGGGTACTGGGACGGGAGAGAGAGAGAGAGAGAGAGAGAGAGAGAGAGAGAGTAGGTCAAAGGGACAGAAGATGAAAAACAGACAACACGGAGAGACTTTCAGTCAGCGGCTGGAAGTCTGTCTGCCTCTACTTTGTTGTCAGTGTTGATCGATGCTGCACAGGTCGGGGCAGGCACCGCCATCGCTCATTCTCTCTCTCTCTCTCTGTGGATTTGCTCGTGATTGAAACATGTCGCACCTTTGTACGGAGTCGAATTAAAAGGAATCATCGGTGGCTTCTGCTAACTGCCTCCATGTAGAAACTGTGCGCGGCGGTGCCGAGAGATGAAAAGCGTTGATAAATGTCTCACCTCCCTGCAGTGTCCACTCAGTCACCTTGTGGCTGAAAGTACCCAGACCGGCCCCATTGTAGGCCGCCACCTCGATCTCATAGTTGGTCCAGATGATGAGGTCCTCCAGCAGCAGGTTGGTCACATCCGGGCTGGAGATGTTCTTGATTTGATAGTCCACGGGTAACCCCGTGAGTCGGTACCTGAGACGGAGACACAGATTTGTAACCCGGGCTCCACGCTGCCTGTTACAGAGCAGCCCTTCATAGCTCAAGACAACACTTGCAGTACACCAGCAGCACTGCAAGGGGGAGACAAAGCACCAGCCAACTGGATGATTAAAACAGTGACAGAGTTCCATGTTGCCTGGAGAACAGCTGCTGTTTCATTTGGATGTCATGAATAAAAAGCCCAACAGTAAACTAAACTAATTACATGTTTACAGAATTTACAGTCAGTCTGGTGCCTCGCCAAGCCTACCTGTTGTTGCAACAAACAAAACAAAACAAAAAAAAAGCTTGGCTGTATGAGAACGTGTATAAGAGGTCTTTCCTTCCAAATGCAATCATTTTCTACTGCATCTCAACATCACCCCAGCACACAGCTTTCATGTTTGTTTTTGTCAATTATGTGACTGTGTGTATTGTTATCTTGTTATCTTGTTTATTATTCATGGTGATGCTTTAAACACACCTGTGAAAAACCAAAGGCAAATTTCAAGATCCACCGACAATAAAGATGCTACTACTGATATCTATTATTATAGATGAGGTGTGAGTGGAGGCTCAGGCGGGGGCTCAGGGATCGTACCGGACGGTGTAGCCCCTGAGGATCCCGTTCTGGTGGCTCTCTGGCGGAGGCTGCCACTGGATCATGATGGACTGGTTGGTCCGGCCGCTAGCAATGACATTCTGTGGGGGCGCACTGGGGGGCTCCTCTGGTAGAGAGACACTGTAGAACACACACACACACACACACACACGGGTACAAGGGTAAAACATTAAAACCGGATCTATTTTTATTCTAACCCACAACTCAAACGCAGCTGATTTGAACTGAAAAAGCTACAATCAACTTTGCTGCTATTAATTTGGGCTACAAATAACAATCATTTTAAAAACTGATTCATCTATTAAGATTATGTGTGCAACGGATAATAAAAAGCCAGGTCACGGAAATAGCAAAGCTGATCACACTTGCAGCTTTCACAATGCGTGGGTGTGAAAGTGTGCACCCGTTGTGCGCACACATATATTCCTCTTCCGTGATAAGCGCACCCCGGGGTGAGAGGATCAAACTGGTTGTCGAGGAAACGGATGAGCATGTTCACGCTGAATTATTGACAGACCATAAAGTTCTGGTCCTTGTGATTCTTTTTAAATGGCCCCATAGCCAGGAGGCCGCTGTAAAAACGCTGAAATGACTTCCCCCTGTATATCCTGGTTAATTCTCCGAACAGATTGTGATATCCGTCTCTACTCACCGGTCCGTCTCTTTGCTGAACTGTCCTTTACCCACATCATTCACGGCACAGAGGCGGAACTGATAGGAGCGCGCGGGGATCAGGCCGTTGACTGTCACCGCTGTGGAGTCTGGTTCGATGCTGGCTAGGAGGATAGCCCAGGGAGCGTCTGGGAAAAAAAAGAAAGAAGAGCAGGTTGAATACGATGCCCCTGGTTCCAAAATCCGAGGCTTATTGTTCCTTGGCTCAGGTTCAGCATCCCTAGCAGTTTCATCTCTTCAGCGCCTGCAGATATTTGGGCTCTGTAAGTTGGTGGGGTAAATTCAAAGTCATTAAACAGGCTAAAGAGTGAAAACAAATCAAGGAAACGGAACTCGGACAAGCAGGACAACAGTCTGCAGATCTTGCTCCTCAAAATAAATCATCGTGCGCGATGTGGAAAACTGCAGAGAAGTCGTCAATGTGCGGTGCGGCTCCTCATATATCCAACTTCAGATTAAAAGCAATAATGAACCTTTCTAATTAGTCTTGCTGGTCATGTTAATATATTCTTTTTCAAGTTTTACAGTTTTAAGTTTAGATGTGCTCAAAGTGTTTGGGGAAAAACACGAACATCACAGGCCTTCCTTCTTCTTCCTCTTCCTCCTCTTCTTCTTCTCCCCTCCCAAAAAAAGCACTTAACATCTTTTTTACTCACTGCAGCAATATTGATCTCAAGCGCCCGCTTTGCTTTCTTCCAAACCCAATTCATTATAAATAATTCATCCACGTAAAAGTTGTGCGTGCGCTGACACAAAAGCGTACATGCTGATAAAACACGGAGGGCAACGAAAGCTGCAAAGGGTGGGTATCGTATGACTTACTGTTCTCTGAAACCTCCAGGATGTAGCGTGTGAGGGGACTGTTGCCATCAAAAGGTTTGGCCCAGGTCAGCTCGATGGCTCTTTTTTCAGATGTGCTCAGCACTGCTGCGGGGTTCTCCGGGGCATGGGGCAGCTGCCTGCAGGGAACAGCGTGACAGCGTGGGTAAAGAATCTCTCCTGTCAAACACTAAATCCTCTCCGGAGCGACATCGAGCATTTTGCTCTCCTCTGAATGCCTCATCGACGTATCTGAGGCAAGGTTAGTTGTTTTTTGTTGTTGTTTTTTTTTATAGATCAGGTCAGTTAGGCAGGTGATGAAATACACAAGGAAGAAAAAAAAGAGGGTTTCTCGTCAAGACGGACAGATGGGCAAACGATACAAGATAGACACGAGTGCAGGATGCGGATTGTGGAATAAAGAGACAGAAAATGCACAAAGACAGCAATAAATGAGGCCAAAGCTGGCAAAGATGAATTCGTTCTGCTATAAACTCAGATAAGTCCGGACGGATTGATAGATGAACTGTATAGCTCCGAACAGATACAGACAGTAACTCAATCGAAAGGCAGCCGGCCAACAGAAGAACTGATACACAGTCACGGTAAAACACTGATACACAGGCAATCAGTCAGTCAGTCAATTTAGCTAACACAAACTTAGATCAGATGTCTCATTCTTATTCAATTTAGCCCGACTCCTGCCGCTGCGGCTCACTGTGTGTCCGAGAGCAACAGAAGCAGGCAGACAGAAGTGATTCGAAATGAAAAAGGCAATACACGAGAGTGTGTGTTTGTGTGTGTGTGAGCGCGCTATATATATATATATAAAAAGATGGGAAGGGGGAGTGCTAGATGTGTCTCGAGGGAGGATGAGGGAAGTGATGTGAGGAAGAACAAGTGTCATTTAAGTGGAAATGACTAAGAGGTGTCAATAACAACAGGCCGGAATGGCAGAGACAGGTAGGCGTGTGTGAGTGTGTGTGTGTGTTTGTGTGTGTGTGAGCGTGTGTGTCTGTCCAGGTGGATGTTCCCCCGCTTCAAAGAACGTGTTCCTTCGTGACCTCGGAGAGAAGGATACAGGGTGAGAGCGTGAGTGCGAACAGAGACAAAGAAAAGGAAAAAATTGGACACCTGGAAGGCGCTGACGATCGAGGTCTCACCTGACGCGGAGGTGCGCGCTGCGGGAGTCGTTTCCGCCGACGGACGTCACCCTGCACGTGTAGGTGCCTATGTCGCCTGACCAGGTCTGGGAGATGTGAAGGGTGCCGTCGGCGTCCATCCGCATGCGAGGGATGGACTGGACGTTGATGACTGAGCCTTCTTTCTCCCACACGTGCCTGGAACGTTAAATGAAAACAGTATTAATAACATCTGTGTTGATTATGTTTAGTTTCATAAATATATCATGAACCTTTTTTACTGATTTTGGGTCAGGTCACTGTGGCATGTAAACACGTGACTTATTTTGAGTTTTCAGAGCTGGTACTACTTAGTACGGTGACCTTTTTACTACTAGTGGTTGTAAATGTTTTACTTAGTGGCGGGCCGTGCATTTGGTATCTGGACCTTCAGTGGGGACTTACCCGACTTAATCCACCTCTTAATGCCACCACTATCATGTCGCAATTATCGGGATTGGCCGACCTCTCCTCTCGATGTCTAGCTTTTCTGGAAAAGTCCGCCTTGAAAATGGATTTTTAAGTATGTCCGAGACAAAGTCAATTTCTCCTCCATTGTGGGCGTAAAAAATTCAAACTCAAATGTACTAATGTGTGCAGATCGCTACAGACGTGTTTTGCTAGTCGAACTTGGCTGTAAGAGTTTTGCTCTGACCGACCAATCAGAGGACGGAAAAATGCTGACGTTACTGTGGTCCAGCTAGCTGGTCCTGGGAGGAGAATTTGATATCTGATTGGTTAAAGAAACAGTCCCATTGCTAATATAGTTGAAGTTTCATGGGCCAGCAGTATTGATTCTGAAGGCCCTGGGCAGATTAGATTGACATGGCAGCACAGAGGCTGAAATCTCATTGGACAAAAAAATCTAACATCCACATACACATACTGGAAGCAGTGCAGCCAAGAGAAACGCTATGAAATGAAGAGAATAGACTGTTGGGAATAAATTAATACAATTTCATGGAACAAATATTAGTATTTAGGTTGTAAATGTGGGTCAGTGTTTCTGTGTTGGTGTTTAGGCCAGCTGATAAGGACTTGCTGGCCCTGACGGCCCACCACTGGTTTTACTACATAATGAATGAATGTATGAGAAGTACAACCCAGGTAAGAGTATTTAGTGGGCGCATGTGTTTGTGCTAGAAACAAGAGTACGATTATGAATAATGTACACAGACATGTGTATGTGTACAGATGAAGTACTTCACAGTTACACTTGAGCAAAAGGACTGATAACTAATTTTAAAATGACTTATTTGGAAGTAAAAAGGACCCATCAGATGACAAAGTCGAGTAAAAGTGAGTTAACTGCTGATGGTAATTTGACTTGTGATAGTCTTCAGATTAGCAAAATTATAATCTCATCCAACACTCCACATCTTTAAAGATTAATATGGAGCATATCTTCAGTTCCCGATCACTTGAACGAAGTTTTTGATTTAAAGATGAGCTTGAACTCAGATAATTTAGAGTCTATTTGTCACATACAGGAAGAACTCAAACTGATTCAAAACGACTAAACTAAACTAGTAGTAGTAATAGTTTGACATCCATCTCCCAGTCTGCAGTGTAGTATTTTTAAGAGCCAGGGAGGTATTTTGACTTTGTTTCTTTACACCGCAGACTGTTTAAAAAAGCAATCTTCGGAGCAGACTCGCCCGGCGACGACCGTCATCCATCCAGCAGTCAAACCGAATCATTTAGGTGCTAAATTTCAGAGAGTGATAAAGTTTTGAGTCTCTCTCTCTTGACTTGACACTCATCTCAGTGCCACTGTCAAAAAAAAAAAAATAAATAAATAAAATCATTCAAAATATAGCATTCCCGTTTTCCTGCAATTTACTTAATAACCACCTGAGAGAACGCGTAAATCGCGGTTCACGCTCATGTCAGGTTGCCTCTTTCTGACATGTGACGAATGCTTTGTGCAGACTAACTTTCTGTTGTTTTTCTCTCTCCCATCACAATCCTGGAAGAATCTGCTATTAATAAAGCATTTCATCTTTCTCCCCTCTGTCTCTTCAAACCATGAGAGCGGGCGTGCATGCATATCATAGCAACCGGCGTCTGCATATCAAACACAGGATTCACACTCATCACAGCTACACAGTGCAAACATTGCTTCAGATGTTCTCCTCTCATCTAAGAATAAAGGGACAGAATGGTCTATTGATCACTGTTGATGATATTTGGCGAAAAAGCTCCAGCGGAGGCGAGTTCAGCGACTGATGTGGTTCATTTTTTTTTTTTGCTGGTGTGTTCCTGCGGTGACATATGTACACAATATATGAGTGGCAAATATTACATTTCTTTAAGAATAAGAATAGGTACAAACGGTATATTTTTTGACACGTGTGTCTGCGGATAGAGCGCGCTTGTCTGCATACCAGTCCGTACGGGGGCGGTTCAAGGATACGAGGTGTCAGGGCCGGTGTTACAAGCCGTCCCCTTCAAGCAGGAGCTCTGTTCGCATTCCTGGCAGTGAGTCAAGCATGTTCTCTGTGCACGCTGAGATCTGCCACGGCTGTCCCTTTGTCACCGCTTCTGTGAGAGTTTCACGGAAGGAATGTTAAGACAGGGATTGGAGGACGTCTCTGGTTTTTGTGACTCATAGAGTCCGCCGGCTTCTCCAGGCTGTGTGCAGCAGACGTTGGAATAGTTTGCAGCCCACTGCCACGCTACTGGGATGAAGTTTGGCACCTGCATCGTCTTCACCGAGGGTAGGATGGAGCAGAAGACAGATTGTCTTTGCCGGAAGACAAAAGTCGATTCTATGTTTCAGCCTTCGCCCGAAGCCACGAGCTCTGGGTTCGTGATTGAAAGAATGAGATCACGGTTACAAGAGGACGAAATGAGTTTCTTCTGTCTGGTGTGAAGACAAAGCCTTGGGGGACAGAGCGAGGAGTTTGGACATGAGAGTCAAACTGCCGCTCCCTCACACTGAGAGGAGCCAGCTGAGGGTTGGGCATCTTGTGGGGATTCGTCCTGGACTCCTCCATGGGGGAGGTATTCCAGACACGATCGATCGTGACGAAACCCAGGATACGTTGATATGTTCGCTTGTTGCCTCTGAGCAAAGTGAATGGATGGACGTATGGACACACGAATATGAATATGTCCTACCTGACAGTCAGACTGGGGTCGTGTGTGACTCCACAGGTCAAAATGGCTTTAGTCCCTTTGATGACACTCTGGTCCTGGGGCGGGGTGGTAATCCGAGTGCGAGCTGGGAGAGGCAAAAGGAGGAGAAGGACAGGAGGAAAGCAAAAACAAATATGAGTGAAGAGTCAAGAACATGTCCTTCCTGAGCAGGACACTGAAAAAACAAAAAAAAACACAAAAAGAATTCAGATGAAATCACATTTTTGGGATTTTTTTTTTTCCAACACCACACTTTCAGAAAAAACAAGGACTTTTTTTCACTCTTGTGTCCATCTCCCAGTCTGCATAATGAAAACATAAAGAATTTTGGATTTATTCATTCATTCATTCATTCATCAAACCCGTTTTGACAAAAGGAGTGAAGGAAATCTATAGAAATTGCAAAAACTACCAAAACATACTAAAGTACTGTAGTGGAGTATTCTTGCTTGACAACAGTGTCAACACATATGAGTGCACATTAGTATTTGTAGTCGTGCCCTCTCACCCCAGACCACGAGGTCAGCCGATGCCTCATCGATCCCGCGGGAGTTGCTGGCCATGCAGGTGTACGTTCCTGCGTCGGAGATATGGGAGGGCGAGATGAGCAGGCTGCCCGACTCCAGAAGGGTGAATCTGGGCAGCTGCACGGAGCCGCTGGCCAACACGCTCTCTCCTAAATGGGAGTGTGTGTAGAGTGTGTGACGAGGCGAAAAAGGCAAGAAGTGACAGGGGGGGGAGTGAATATGAAATGATGAGACGAGAGGAGAAAAAGAGGCAGAGATTATACAAAGGTAACCAATCAGACTTTAAATGTTACAGCACTGTAAGATAGAGTGTGCGTGTGTGTGTGTGTGTGTGCGTAATGGAAACCTTTCTGCCAGGTGATTGCTGGTCTTGGCGCGCCAGAGGTCTCACAGTGCAGGATGACTGACATGCCGTCGATCACAGTGCTGTCTGAGGGTCCGGCTGTGATATTTGGGGCAATGCCTGAGGTAAGACACACACGCGCACACACACACACACGCACGCACAGACGCAGAATAAAGAGACAGCACAGCACAAAGGAAAGGTAAGAGGGTCATAGAGGTGAGGGAATAAACGTTTTTGACAGAACCCCCACTTCAGATGTGTTTGTAGTCTGCACCCGTCTTCTGAATCTCAGTGTTTAGTCGACGCTTTGTCCCGGTAATACTTAACAGATTAACACAGACTTCACCTTCACCTGGCACCGCTCTCTACTGCCTTTTTTATTCCCTGCACCCAGAGCGATAGCAAATATTAGAAAAGGGAGAAACGCACGGAAAGACAACAGATGACAGAAAGTGAAGGGATATGTAGATGACTGCAATCCTTATTTGTGATGTGCAATAAATCAAAGGCGTTATAGGATGACAGAAAAGTGTATCGTCTCCAGAGGACAGGCAGAGAGGAGGAGGAGGAGGGGGGGGAGAATAAGGAAGCAGTGTTGATATCATGACATAGGGAACTGGGAAGAATTAGAGAGATGAATGTGTTGAGAAAAGGGGCGGGGGGGTGATAAGATGAGATCGAGAAGGTGGGGAGAGAAGAGGAGAGACAAGAAAGAGAGAGAGAGAGAGACGCAGTGTGTATAGTAAGAGAATGAAATTCATGAATTCTGATAACATGGTGCAGTGTGGAGTGAAGGCGGCAAAAATTGAGACAGAGCGCGGAAAATTAGATGTCAGAAAGTTGCCAAACAGATGCACGGCGAGATCAAAATGACAAATGATTTTCGAATCCCAGACAGCAGTCACAGCGCGTACCAAACGTTCCAGAATCCACTTGGAACCGGCTTCCAGGTGTGTAGATTTAGTATCCAAACTTTCCTTTAATGTTAACATCAACAAAATCAATGCGATCCTCACCAGGGGAACGCGAGCGGCTTCTGTCTATTGTTTGGAAAAAAAAAAATGAAACGTGACGATGTTTCCATGGCAACACAACACTCCGATGCGATGCTCAACATGATTAAATGGCTATGATTCTCGCCTCACGCAAAGCCGTCACACTCATGCTATGTCACCTCAGTCACACTATTATTGCACTCTCATCACACCGTTCTCACTTTGCAAAATAAATGAACACGGCAATAAAATAATCCTAATCCAGACGTTAATGTATTTTCCCCCCTTCCCTTGTGTTATTGTGTGATGTCGCCACAAACTAGTGATGATTTTGTGCAGATTCTGGTGCATATAAAGTTGAACCTACACTAAACGATGGATTTATCCCATGCGTTAGTTGATCACTGTTGCGTTGAAACTTTTGTCCACCAAGCATCACTTCTAAGGAAGCCAAAATGAGCACAAACTCACCAACAAGCCACCAACTGTCTGTTAGATTACAAAATAACATCAAAAAGTTGCTATTCTACAGCCATGCAGAACAAATGTCCATAGCTGGGCTCTAATTAAGTAATAAAGTATCTATCTATCTATCTATCTATCTATCTGTCTGTCTGTCTGTCTGTCTGTCTGTCTGTCTGTCTGCCTTCATCCATCCATCCCTCCATCCATCCATCTATCTATCTTTAACAGAAATCTTCATAAAATCTTCCCATCTAACATCATTTTCATTGATTGCAATCAGGTGTTTGGATAAATGTCAAAGTTATCTTGCCAATACAATATGTATACATTTACAATCTGCTATATAAGATGAATTTATCCTATTCTTTGTCAGTTTTGTTGTTGGTCTTTCACAGAAAAATCACAGAATGTCAGTGGTTCTCAAACTGTTCCCTGACCTCTAAGCGAGACAATATGAGCAGATACTAATCGAAAATCCACCAACTCGGACAATTTTCCTCTGGGCATGTTTGTTATATTAAAAATGAGCTCAGAAAGTTAATATTCTATGTCATCTTCTCTGTCACTACTTCAGCATCACCGCACTTCATCACTAAAATCTTGCCTTTGCTCTCCTTCCCGGATTTCCATTTTATTTTTTAATGCTCATGTCTGGCACCTTTTCCTCCTGTGATATATTCTAAGAAAACGTCCACATGAAGCGGCGTTGGTGCACGTACTGGTAACAGCCAGGTAGGTGTTGGTCTGGACCTCTCCTGCCAGATTCCTGGCAAAGCACTGGAACATCCCGGTGTCGTCGGGCAGGAGGCCGTTGACCTGCAGGCTGCCTCCCACCAGCACCCTGTACCGGGGCGTCTTCACCGGGTTGATGGGCACGGCGTCCTTGTACCACACAATGTCTGGCTGCGGCACTCCTGGGTGATGGAGTGGGGTGGGGGTGGGGTTGATGGAGAATGCGAGTCATATATTCCACTTCCACATTTTTCCACACACAAAATCACATTATTTGATTTGAAATCCATCCATCTAAAGTGATCGTTTCATAAATATCATCTATTAGGCGATTTGCACCGCAGTAATATTGGACCTGTTATTTGTGGTTCCACATTATGTGCATAACAAAAGAAATCCATGGACAGTTATTCACGTTATGGAGGATTCTCTGCCAAAATCATTGTTTCTAAATGTGAGTTAACCATTTCTAGTAGTTCCCCCTCTCTCTCACACAAACACACACACACACGGATAGCTCACCTCGTGCCTGACAGGGGATGTCCACCACCTTCTCCATCTCAGCTGTGATGTGCTTCTCTGGTTCCTTCACAAACTGCGGAGGCTCTAAAACACGAAGACGGGATTCTCATTGTTCTATACAGTAACCACATTCTCTCCTTATGTTAACGGCGAGACCGAAAATAACATTATACCGTATAATTGAGTGTGACTAAGGAAATCAATAATCTGTTCCATGTGACAAACGATGTTTTCACGTGGAGAAGAAAGGTTCACTTAGCTGCATCAAGGGAAAAGCTCAGCACACCTCTAGGCTTTGATTCACAGCACATCCACGACACCAGAGTGTTGCGGTAAAATTAAATAAAAGTGACTTGAGCAATGCGAGTTCCTTGAGGGCGATTGTTTGCATTTGATCTTCCCTTCCTGTCTCACACCTTCAGTATCAAGCTTCAGACACATTTCCAGTTTCCACTGAGAGTATTGGATCCAACATTTACTATACTAGGGTTTGCCTGGTAAACACAGGGTTCACACAAGTTACATCATTGTCACCATCATCATCATCACCTGTGTCATGTCGGTATGCATGTCTACGTGGAGATAAACCACACAGGCCAGTGACCCTTACATGACCTCCCGTATGATATCGGAGAAATACCCCAACCGAACCATTCACTGCGATAAGTGGCAAAATATTTCCTAGGCTGTACAGAAAGTACAGTTACTTGGATACTATATAGTTACTACATACTTCGATTACTTCTCCCCGACAGCCACGGCGCTGATCTCGAAGGCTGAAATCAGGTGTGATCAAATGAGCCAGACACGATTTCTGAGTTCTCCACAATTATCTTGTTATCTCAGGAAAACAAACATTGTTTTCCCATGATAAATTAAACTGATAATTACGAGAAAATGACCTCTGTTATCTCGAGATAACGGAATAATTAAATTGTGCAATCCAAAAAAATAACTGCAAGCGCAGCCATTCTCAGCTTTCGTATTTTATTAATATAATTAGTATATTACTACTGCTGCTACTATAGTACTGCTAAATACCCTTCGTTGACATTAAACCCTTAAAAACTCTGAGGAATCCACCAACGGACCCATCTTCATTAAAACTGGGTTTTTTATTTTATATTCCACTGAAAAGCCTGATATTTCCAACAACATCAGATATATCATGGGGCATTCTGGGGAAATCTAGTCTGAAATGATATCAAACACACGCAGAATAAAGAGAATTTTAAGGTCATTGCCAAAGTAACATTTTCGTACCTTTTCTGTGTTCTGCAGCTAATTATTAGCGGCTGGCTAAAGTCAATTAAATAACCCAGAAGTGCTTGACTTAAATCAAACTCAATTACCGATTCATTCACCAGAGTAGAAAAGGGTGCACCCGGAGACGAAACGACGCTACACGATTTGCTTTAAGATGTCTAAATAAATTATGCATATATTCAGACGGCTGACAATTACATAATCACAGGCTGCTACATTTTCTTTACTTAGAGAAATTGGGATAGAATAAGCCAGTGAAGTCACCGTGTTATTATCTAACACTTAAAGCGGAGCTGTTATCATCCTGTCGTATCCACGCACGCATAAAGACAGTTAGCCGAGTATGATTAAGTTATTTATATAAGGCAGAGAGATGATGTGGAATCTACGGTATGTCTTTAGCCGATCCTTTCAAATAGCCACGTTCAACATAAAGATGCGATAATAGACAAATTGTAGGTGTTCCAATATGACACACCTGACAGATCATCCATATTTTCTGTACATTCTATATTAGGACATGTGAGAATTATCACCATTTCCACAAGCACTTGGGTCACAGAGTTCCAGGTCGGAGACATTTCTTACCGAGTACGTGTAGGTAGGCCCCGGCGCTGACTGACGGCACGCTGCTGCTGCGGAGAATGGCCTCGCACTCGTAGTAGGCGGCGTCGCTCACCACAGGACTGAGGATGGTGAGCCTGCGGTTGAAGTCGCTCAAACCCGTGGTCACCAGCACGCCGTTCTTACGCCACGAGATGCTTAACTTGATGAGAGGCCTACAGCGAACAGGAAGGAACAGGAAGCACGCAGAGCGATAAGCGTGTTGCGTTGGCGCTCTCTGACTAAACTTGGCGAGCGAGGTCTTGTTGTAGTCTGTGACACAACTGGGAGTCAGTTCACCTCGCTCGGTGTAATTTAATTTACGAGTTACTGAAGTGTTTGCGGTTCTTGAAATATGCACGGTCGCCTCCCACTGGAACACGTATCCATCATTATTAAAAGCGCCGCGGTGGGTCTGCTCTGGTTTTGCTCGTTTCCAGAGTTGCTGGCAACGGATGGACTGAGAGGGAATCTAAACAAACTGTATGGGAAGAGCTTCGTTTCCTCATTGTGGGTGAAATGCAACTTAAACTCAGACTTTGACGCTGGTAACTTTTTCAGTTGAAGGCAAACCCCATGACACCGAGGAGTGAGAGCGGAGGTCTGCTTGGGTGAATAATGCTTTGTTGTGCTTTGGTGCTGTTGCTATTGTTTAAGTTGCTACAAAAAACTGGAAAATAGGCCTGAGTTTGTCCCCAGGGGGTGAAGAAACGAGTGTGTGTGCTTACCTGGCGTTCGCCACACACTCCATTGTGACTTCAGAGGTGCCCGTGACCACGCTCGTGTTCCTGGGAGGGATGATGATGGTGGGGGCGATGGGGTCTGCTGGACCTCCGACGTCTGGATCGACAGACAGACAGACAGACAGACAGACGTGTGTATACATTGTGAGTTTTCTGTGTAATACATTTGTACCGACTATATATTTTCAGAATTAGTGCTGGACTTTGAACAGCACTTCATTTTCCTTTCGCTGCACTCCCATTGCTCACCCATGTGAAATATTGAAACTGGCCACTGCACACACTCGATCAGAGTTTTGACAGAGATATGAGCCGAATAGGACAAGACGGTGCAGCCACCGTGCATAACGCGATGAGCGCTGCTGAAGTAGAAACGAGGGGGGAAAGTACAGCATTCCTCGACCAAAGGTAAAGATCCAGAGACGGACAGGGCGGCGTGCGCGTGTTGGCACGTGACCTCTAGCGCGCGCGAACGTCTGCTATTCGCGAACGCCTTTGCGTTTGAGACCGCGTCGGTGTGAGTGTCAGAGACAGATAGCCCATGGCGGTGACAGCGGTGTCTGCGCTGCGAGA
The DNA here is from genome assembly GCA_900303265.1 of Brotula barbata. Classification (NCBI taxonomy): domain Eukaryota; kingdom Metazoa; phylum Chordata; class Actinopteri; order Ophidiiformes; family Ophidiidae; genus Brotula; species Brotula barbata. The sequence goes on along the minus strand of OMNV01027458.1, from coordinate 2,243 downwards.
GATGTACGCTATCATGTCTGTGATAAATGTGCACTGATCTGTCAATCCCATCGTGCCCTAAGAGTGCGCTCGTGGCGGCACGTCAGAAGTAGCTCAGGCGGCTGACACGGCTCAATCATAGCGATGTGGGGTCATCAGACAGGCACGGCGGCACACCGCGAGCGCAACCGAATTCCGACCGGTTCACCGATCAGTTTAATTTTGCATTTTTGTTTAATTAAACGCGTCAATAATTACTCGTATGAATATCTTTGCACCTCGCTCGCATTTTGCACATTCACGCCACCCGTAGCACGTCTCACTCCTACTCATGGTTAACGTTCGCCGCACTTCGCACCAACCATTGTCTCTTTGTGCATACCCTTATATGACTTATTCCTACTTTACTTCTTTTTATACCACTTCCTCGTATTGTATCCTGGCCTGTTGGGCTGCGGGGTCAATGATGTTTTTGCTGCTATAACACCAAATTCCCCAAAAAGGATCAATACAGAGTTATCTTATCTTGTCTTCTGTATGTCTGAGTGGTGCTTGACTCGCCTTCACCTCCACAGAGAACTTCATTCAACTATTTCACAACAGTTGCGTCTGTTTCCTCTAAAAACTCACTCTGCTGAGTGGAACTGAGTGAATTGATATTTATCTGGGATGCGTATCGCTTTTGTGACTGTTGCGGTGGAGGCGACCGACGCGAGCGCTCGGTACGAGCCCGCTCTTTGTATGTGAATTAATGCGCGAAGGTGGGTTACATATAGACTTCAAAAGCCATAAAATGGATTCGGATATTTCAAGATATTTACAGGGTAAGTGTAGCTAAAGCTTTGTAAGGTGTGTGTGTGTGTGTGTGTGTGTATGTGTGTGGTTGGTTTTGCTTCACTCACTCTCCACTGATAAGGTGATAGGCTGACTGGTCTTATTTTCTCCGTTCTTATCGTTTACAGCCTGAACATAGTAGCGTCCAGCATCCGGTGCCACCGTAGACAGGATGACCAGTGTGTTGTCCAGAGTGATGGCACTGAGGAGGGAAGACACAGAAGACAAAAGTGGCATTTTATTGATTTTAGTCAATTTGACTTGGTACGTGATGATGAAAAGTCTGATATGAGAATTCCACCAGACTGTACGGCAGCATAAAACAGACACTGTTTACTTTAAAAAAAACACTTAAAAAAGAGAATTAATATAGTGAGGAAGCAGGATTTACAAAGGAACAGTTGCAGATTTTGCCTTTATTAAAAGTTTAATCGCAATTTTCGGTCGTAGGCGTTTGTTTCTAACATCAGTAAGAAGACATCTGCGGTTGCCAGGTTCATCAGAGAGGCTCTCCGCGGCACAGCGCTGCAATTTAGCTTCTAGAAAAGGACCACTTGTTCAAAATCCATTTATCAACAAATTGTTTTCCACGGGAGAACCTTTTATTAACGACACACATTACCGTTACAGTCTGAAGCCTAACGGCTAATTTGGATGTTAGAGACCCTCCGTGCATGGATTTTTCACAACCTGGCAATCCAACCCTGATCCTTTGAACCGGACACATTAATAAATGATGGGAATGATTAATTGACATTCAAAAAGATGTCATTACAAAAAATTAACCATTTATTACACATGCATTATTAAAAAGACATCAATATTCACTCGGACAGAATAGCAAATGTTGCCGCGTTCAAAAAAAAAAATATATAAAAAAAAACCCTCAGAAAAACTAAGGGCCAGTTTTCTGCCTTTCCGGTCACGGATCGTGAGTGACGGCCTATTTTGCGGCGGCGCGCATTTGAAGTCCACTTACGTGTGCGGCCACACTTGGCTCGATCCCGTGTTTGAAAGGGGGCATTCGACATTTTAACATTTTAATTACACGGTTCAAGCAGCATTAGCTTTATTGATTTACAATGTGTAAACAATGTTGCTGCCCGTGCGGGGCGGGGATATTGACAACCCCTCCCCCGCTCCCCCGTCCGTACGTCTACTCACCGGCCGCTCTGAAATATGATATCCCGGCGTAGTAACCCCTCCTGCTTTTAATTGGCTATTTGCACCGCTGTGTTTCTTGAGAATGGATCTCTCTAATGTATTTTTTGCCTGGAATAAACAATGTATTTCTGGTTGACTGCAGGTATGATGACTAAACAAACACACACACACACACACACACACACTCACACAGCGATCCATTATTCTGCAGGTGTTCTATGGGGTCTAATACCTGGTATCCTGTTGTCTCCATTAAGTCCTCCCTT
>OMNV01027457.1:0-25435 GCA_900303265.1 Brotula barbata | reverse complement strand
TGCTGATTTCTCATCATTACTTTTCCTTATTTGCTTGGAGTTCATATTAATGTCTTTATTAAACAAACACCAGGATGGATTACTGACCACCAATCTAAAATGTCTGTTTAATCATCAATATCTGTCATTTATCAATACATGTGGTGGGTATGTGTTGCTATGGACACCCAGAGCAAACATTCAATGACAACTTCCTGTCTATATGTCCCAAGTCAAAGTGTTGGGGATTCACTGTAGACGTTTCGTCCTCTGATTGACTGACTGTCCCACCCGGCATCACCGGCGCTCCCTTGGATCCAGCACAGGCCGTCATGGTAACCGTAGTGACCCCTGTACAATCCTGTCCTTTGTGTGTTTCCAGACATTAGCCTGTTCCAAACAGTCATCATTAGTTTCAGTTCCTATTGTTTCCAATCAATCTGAGGGACAGTCGGACTCCCCGCGGCGTACAGATTGGACACGCCCATCATCAGTTTAAACAGACTTTCTCTTTGATTTGACTTTTTGAAAAATTTCTCTATACATTTGTAGGATTTCTGCTTTATTCCAAAATTAATTTCACAGTCAAATGAAGTTACTTCTCTCCTTGTAAATGGGGGAAGGGTTCTTGCTGACCTGATAAGTTTGTGCTTGTCATGCTGCAGCAGAATTATCACTTTTATCGAATTTAAAATGCATTAAAAGTCTTGACTGAACAGACAGCAGCTCCTGGCTCGTTTTCGTATAATTCATTACAGGAAGCAGCTGGAGACAGACAGACAGACAGACAGACAGAAACAGGAGATAGACAGAAAGAGTTTAACCACCTGCCTGCCTGTCCGTCTGTTATTTTATCTCTGTCAGATAATAACAGCCACACACACACACCCACGTTTATTTTTACTTTCGCAGGTGAGGAAACAATGTTTTGTGTGATAATATTGGAGCAGTGTGTGTGTGTGTGTGTGTGTGTGTGTGGTATCAGTGGAGGATGAAGGAAGCTGAAACATCTGTGAGTGTTTTATCTTCACAGCAGGGTTGAGTAACGGCGCTGTTATCTTTTTAACTTACAGGTTTCCAGTCCTGTGTGGAGTAATTATTGATGAACCCATCAGACAGTGGATGATTTTTTTTTATCATTTTATTGTTTTGAAACTGATATAAAATCCCTCCAGCATTTTTGTGTGACAACGCGCCTGGAGTCTGTTTTCAACTTCCTGTTTTATTTTGTAATCCTATCATCCAATAACCGTTTAGCTAGCTTTACTTCCGTCTATTGCCCGCCAGTTTTCTGAATCACCTGAATCCAATTAAGTATCACTTCCCTCCGCTCTGCATCTTTTTCCTCCTGTATGATCCTTTTTCGGTCTTTTTGTATTTTTTACTACTTCCTGTCTGCTGATTTTTGGACATTTTGGACTCCTACGTGTGAACGGATCCTTACTGAGTCACTTCCTGAGCTCTGGCCGTCATGAATTGGTAGAAGTGTGTAACATTTGAAGATGGATTTATCGTATCTGCTTCTATATAAAAATCATTCCATTTATTCAATTATTGGGAACCGCCAATGGGTTCATCTTAATCATCTTATTTCATCATATTATTATTTGAAACTACTGAAAAGCTCAGTAATTTCCTTGTTTATATTGTGGATTTTTGGGATCATTTATCACACACACTTCATTTTCATCACTCCACGTGTCTTTAAACATAAATATGGAGCAGATGTTAAGTTTTCAAAGGTTGGAGGATGCGCCCCATGAGTTGGACTGTTAGGAGTCCTCTTTGTGGTGTCTGTTTGAACTTGATGTCGCAGCAGCTGTTTGTTTGCTGTGCGTCCTCTGTACACGTTGATTCACAACACAACAATCCCTCTCTCTGTTCGTTCACGTGGACTTTGTTCAGACGCCGCACTGATGGAGCGAGGCTAGCAGTTTCCCTCTGCCTCCAGTCTGTGTGCTAAGCTAGGCTAATGGTGTCCCGGACGCACAGATGAAGCTGACGTCTGGGAGGAATCTTCCAAATCGTCGTCTTCCTCACGTGCCTCTAATCCTGCTGCACGTGGATTTGTTTGAACAGGCGCGGGCTGAACTTCCTCAAGGAACTGCAGGATTTGCGTGAGTAGGCCGACAGGTTTGTCGTGCTAATGTAAACATCCTTCACGTGGCTCAGGCCCAACCCCAAAATAAAACAGCACATGTCATCAGCTGGTCCCCATTCGTTACCATTAAAGTTTTGCTTTGTGGACTCGCCACAAAATCCACCTCAAGCGAGTGTAAATCCGTTTTACTAAAAATTTTCTTTGCATCACACATTTTTCAACTTATACCTTCAAAATGCAGAAGGCATAGGTCAATGGAAAGACTAGCACTCATAACGAGCTGTCAGCCACGTCTCCATCAAGGGCGTTTGGTCTTAGCTTGGTGTTACAAATCCTAAAATGTATAATGAAGAGCATTATATATATATATATATATATACATATGTACCCTTTCTCAAAGTGGTGAGGGTTTGTGGCGAGTCAGTGAAGAAGACGTTAGAAGATAGATTGTAATGAGAGATTTTTTTTTATTTTATTTTTTTCAAAATCAGTGTTTGAAAAGAAAAATCTCAGTTGACAGAAAACAGCTCATCCTTGAACTTTTCTGGTCTCTGATGCTGATTTCATTTCCCAAAATCCAGTAATTACAGAGCTGTGTGTGTGTGTGTGTGTGTGTGTGTTGGCATTTGAAGTACAAATCGTCAGTTTGTTATTCTAATCCTTAGTCTGACTCAGTGTACTGTATGTGGAAGGGAAACTCTGTGTGTGTGTGTGTGTGTGTGTGTGTGTAAAGACAAAAGAATTTCATCCGACTATGTTTCAGATGACCCTCTGATTCACCGCTCCAACACATCTGCTGTGTGTGTGTGTGTGTGTGTGTGTGTGTGTGTACATTTAACTCTCCCTAAACCGCAGACAGATGAGATTAGACAGAGATGTGTTCGCTGTGACTTCAAAGCCTCATGGGAGCTGGAACTCTGGAATCTGAACCAAAGTGGATTCACTGGAGTCACAGAGCTGTGAGCTTTCCGTCTACCAGCCCTCCATCACACGTGTCGAACACAGACTTTAAGGTGCAGTGAGCCTCTCCTCCTCAATCAGTTCTCCTGTGTTGGATTTATGCTATGTTCCTTTATTCTTCCGTCTCCTCTTCATCACGCTCGAACAGAGGGACTCTCTCTCTCTCTGAACTTCCTCTCCCCACGTTTCACGTGTTGTGGTTTTCCATGTTTTCCTGGAGAGCTTTGGGGAGGGATGGGAACCGCTTGTCGTGTTTGAGGTTTTGGGCTGTCCAAACAAACTTGACCTGATGGAGGCGGGACTAAATTGACATCATCACCCAGTATTTCCTGTTTCAACCACAAACTGTTTACCAAAGGACGAACACTAATAGTTACTAAATTTTTGTTTATGATTGCAATATTTGTACGTATATTTTTGATATAGAAAGCGTTAAAAAAAACTTTTACCAAAAATGAGACACAGATTTTACTTAAAAATGTGAAAATGTTTATTAGCCAACAAAAATATCAGTCAATATACTTAATGCCATACAATCCCTGATACTTCAGCATTAATACACTGTAAAATAACAAAAATAATAAAAAATAAAAAGCTCTGAAAGGGTTCCAGTCAGCAGGTCCAAGGATCACATCAATTCAGACATTTCAAAAAGAACAATCAGTCCAGATCAGACCATCACAGCAGCCCCGCCCCCCTCCCCTCCTCCTCTGCCTGTAAACCACACCCACTCAGTAGCCAGCTGATTAGGGCAGTAGCTATGTTGATATGCGTTGTTTAGTTCAGGGGTTTTCAACATATGTTGGCCCACGGACGTCCTACCTCTGAATCAACCCGTGGACCACTGGTGTGAGGGACATGGGGGAGGGCAGGGGGTGAGATGAAGATTTCAGGTGTTCCAGTGTGGAAAATCCACTCTCACAGAGGTATCAAATTTTGAATTTGATGGATTTAATTATTCTCAAACCAGAGATAAAATATATAAATTGCATAAACAGAAAACAATAAACTATTTTAACTGCCTCTGGCATTAAAATGACATCGCTGAAGTCATTGACACGGATCGGCTGCAATAACTCCATGGACCACCAGGAGGCAGCGGACCACCGATGAAAACCCCTGGTTTAGCCGATTAACTACAAATCACTTCTATTCACATTCCCAGTGATGATTGGTTATCAGGTTTTGTATGGATTACTTTCATCAGTTCATGACGCTGCATTAACATCAAGCGGCTGCAGGTAGTTCAAGGTTTCTGTAAACGGATTTTCAGAATGTTTACATATTGAAAACAAAGCAACTGAACTGTCCATTATAATCCAGCAGTACGAGCACATATGACTGGTCGGGATCAGACCGTGGTGACGTTATTTTCACACCTGTGTGATTACCACCTCGAATAGTGAAACCTCTGCTGTTGGTGTTTTGAATGGGTGACGTGAGCGACATCTGCCAAATGCAGAAATGTAAATCAAAACCTGCATTTGCGTCACACCACCGCTCAAATGAGATGATCTCATGAATCAACATGAAATTTTTCACACTTCGGGTTCAGTTTTATTATCCTGGTTACTAGTATTCTAAAGAGATATGTTTTTGCAGTCCTCAAAAACGCTCCAAAAGATTTTTTTTTTAACAATAAAATGATTAAAAACATAACAATAAAAAAACAGGTGTAACAAAGAAACAATAGCAAAATATTTTCAGTAGTTTTTTTGAAATTTGGACCAAAATACATTTATCGGCATTTTTTTCAGTTCCAGTTGTGCGAGAGAAGCGTCGGATTGCATTAATTGGGCTGTAACATGTTTTTGATTTGCTTGGCAGTCGTCTCATCGTTCAGATGTTTGGTCGTATACCTGAGGGGAGAGGAGTTGAAGGAAAAGAACGATGACATCAGATCAAGATCAAGTCTGGGATCAGTTAAGTCTCAGATTAGTGATTATGATTCTATTCTATCGTTAAAGACAAATCTATGGAGTACACGCACAGTCAAAATAAATGAGCTGCAGCATCCAAAGTGGACGGGGCCCGGAGATAAACGGATGGCAGCTTGAATTAAGGAACTTTACAAAATAAAGTGAGTAAGAACTGATTCTCTCATTTTTACGTAGTTTGTTTGGACCGGGATTTGAGATGTACTGTATATTTTGTGCAGACCTGAGAGCGTTGAGTAATCCCTCAACGCTGCTGGGCGGCTGGTCCTTCAACACCCGGATGCAGCCTTTCATCTGAAAAGAAAAAACTCAGATTTCATCCATCTTAAAAAAGAAGTAGCATAAAAGAACGGAGCTTTGTACCCTGTACTCTGATTCATTGTCTTATTGTTATTATTATTATGATTATTATTCAACATAATCATAACATGAGACTAATCTGGACGGGAGCCTGATTACTAAGAGCCCTGTGTGTGAATAAGTGAGCACATTGTACAGGAAGCAGCGACATCAGAACAGGAGCGCTGCGTGTTCTGCTGCACAGCATTTTATTCCAGCTGTTTGATGCAGGTGAACCATGAAAACAGTAGGCCAGGTGTGATGAAACCAAAAGAGGTTTTGTGGACTAAGGTCAGTGTATGGGGCTGAGGGACGTAATTCAGAGATGGAATAAGCATGAAAAGGTGTGAGTGTGTTGAAGTGTGAAGACGGTTGAACAGTTTATTAACATACGTCTATCTTTGACGTCTTCACGAAGGCTCCAGCTGGGTGAACGTGGTCGTACAGGATGATGACGCCGACCATCACACGCAGGCAGAACAACACCGTCTCCTCGCTGGTGAAACGGCTACGATACTCCCTACGTACACACACACACACACACACACACACACACACACACAGAGTGGGTTCAATGTGAAGGAGAACTGTGATAGGCTGTGATGATGCATTCAGGAACAGAACAAACTCACGGTGTTTCCAGCATCACCTTACACACACTGGCCATGGTGCTCAGACAGTCTGTGGTGTTTTCAATCGGGACGTCGGGGTTCTGCATTAAACAACAGGACAAAAACGTTCATAGCAGCTGGACAAACAATCTCAGGATCTTCACCAGGGACTCTAAACGGGTCAGGGATATTTGTAATGCAGCAAAATGAATCATGTCACTGAAACACCTTGCTTTAGGTTGAGCCATGATATCAGCGTCCCTTAGCAAATGAAGAAAACTGAAAAATGTAACAAGAGCGACCTCTGTTGGTGTCTTATGATAAAACACTAACAGAGTGAACTCGACGAAGTGAAGGCTTGGATGTCTTGGAGTTCTCATACTAATAATAATTAGAACTAATAATCATCACTACAGATTATCAAAATCATTTAGTGCTACGTTGTCTGAGGCAATTTCATTTTTATTTCTTCATTTCTTTTGTAAACAGCAAAATTGATGCGTTTCTTATGTTTCAAATTCTTCTAAAATTATTGATCTATTGCTGAATAAATCAGGTAATTTAATGAACTTACATCTGCAACAAACTTTATTGTGGCATCACTTAGCGTCTTCAGCATGGGCGTGGCATCGGCATAGAAAAGAGACATCCGATTGGCCAGCTCGTTATTGACCTCGCTCCCCTCATCTGACTGTAGAAGAAAGAAGTTGCCATGGAAACAAGATGTTTGTAAAATGGAAACAGAACATGGAGTGGATTTTGAGGTGTGTGTGTGTGTGTGTGTGTGTGTGTGTGTGTGTGTGCGCATCTTACAGACAGGTTGTTGATTCGCATGCGGCTGATAGTTCGGCGGTAGTAGCTGAAGTCGTTCTGGATGGCAGGGTTGGTCATCTGGAAGGACACGATGAAGGTGCAGAGGTGAAGAGAATGGAATGATGAAGAGGATGAAGATTAAAGGTTGAGCTCACCAAGAGGGTGGAGTATGAGGATGAGAGAGAGAGGATGAGGAGCTGTGAACTTGTTAGTGAGTAAGTGAGGAGGAGGAGCTGAAGAGTGCAGCAGAAGAAAAAGTCATTCACGCAATAAAACAGAATGAAATGCAAGGTGAAGTACAGGAGGAGGAAGAGCAGCGAACCTTTAGCTCGTCGAAGCGCAGCGTGAAGTGCATGATGTGAGCAAACTGTCGAGCGAGAGCCTGTTTCTGCTCCAGATGTTGAGTGGGAGAAGAACTGGAGCTGGTGAGGATGTTTAGGAGACAACGAAGATTGGACTCTGAGGACACAGAGAGAGAGAGAGAGAGATTTAAGATAAAACGCTAATGAATATGACTGTGGACCCACTGATAGTAACCTCAGAGCTGATAAAGAAAACAAATATATGTTCCTCGAGATACATGATATCCATTTATGTCAGACAGACAGACAGACGGGCAGGCAGACAGATGGAACGTTTTTTCACATTCATACTCCTACCTAACTTCTGAGAAAACTCATAGAAGGTTTTGAGTTTGGTGACCAGAGGAAGCACAGCTGACCAGGCCTTCTCCTGTACCCCCTCCACCCCTGGGCTCTGGATAGCCTGTAAATACACACACACACACACACACACACATACAGTTCAATCCAAGACTTACATGTTTCCATGTTGTGATATCTTTTTGGTTTTCCTCACCTGAATTTCAGAGGAATTATTTATATTTTTCTCTCTCTATATTTATCGGAGAGCTGGTATGAATTCCAGCGTGTCAGTGAGACAGCATTAGAAAGCTGTTCACATGTGAACATCAATCATTTAACACACCGAGGGAGTCCTTTTTCACTTCAGTAGTTCGGTTTCATTTATTGACAAAACTTCTGTATCTTTACTTAAATACAAAGTTGAAAGCAGGGCGCATTATGGTGTAGTATTTTTTATCTTGCAATAATGATACTTTTTAAAAGGATGTGAATACTTCCTCTGGCCTGCCAATCAAACCTGTTGCCTCTCTGTAGCTCATTACACGCACTATGTTCGCCCTCCAGTGGACATTTTTATAAGTTCTCTCTGACAGCATCAGTAGCAAGTCAGGGTGCATGAATATGAATAGAAATTAATCTAAATAACTTTTATTTCTTGCCTTTTTTAGCCCAGTGTAAGCAAGGAAAATGTTTGATAGATCAGTCCCTTGAATTTGAATTTGGCTATGATTCAGTCTATCTAATACAAAGTTGTCTTATCATGACACTCTTGGTTTATATGAAATACATGTCTACACGATCTACTGTATACGAGATGGCTCAGGCATGTTTACCTGTCGTATCTCCTCTCCTGCTCCTCTGTAGGCCTGCAGGTCGTCCAGTATGGCCCGAGCCTCAGTCAGCACCTGGTTCACCTGGTCCCACATCTCTCTCTCTGACTGGGAAGGCTGAGCATCTGTGGGGAAAAACACAAAATCTAAGCTAAGGACCTTCTCCCTCTCTCTCTCTCTCTCTCTCTCTCTCTCTGTGTGTGTGTGTGTGTGTGTCTTACTCTCAAAGTCCAGGAAGAAGTTTCCACCATTGTTGTCGATGTCCCTGGTCAACACCTTGATCAGGTTCCCCATCCTGTCCAGAACACACATACACACAAAACCACAATTAAGATCAACCTGCACTGGAGACCAAACACCGGTAACACACCAATACTGTCACGATGTCACGATCAATCCATAGGTAACACACTTAAGTAACAGAATTAATCTATATATAATGCACTACTCCATTTAAAAAGTAATCAATTAAAAATACATGTAAAGGATTATTCCACAACACGACCCCACACTCCATGATGGAAGGTCAGCACCATGACCTTGGCACGCCAGACCGTGAACAAAGAACAATGAGCGTCAGAAAAGTCCAGAACCATGGTTGGTTTGGAAATATTTCACATAAGAACCAAAAGATCGTGGCTCTGCAAGACGCACACCAAAAACACAGGAGCATAAAAGACGACAACTCACAGACACACACACCAGTGACAAAAATACTGTGAAGTATAAATAGCATGAATATTATTATTACCATGAAAGCGCAAAATATCTCCAGCTTGCAACAGCGTTGCCTACCTTTCGTTTAGTTTAACCTAATGGATCATTTGAACTCGTCTACATCACGTTGGCCTTATTATTATTATGATTTGTAATTAAAATTGTTAAAAGCTGGGATTTAGAATTTGGGCATACGCAAAATCTTCCAATGTACGGGAGGAGTAAAACTGTCAGTGTCCTGTGTAATGAACTGGCAGCGATGCTTGAAAACCTTTTTCTATTTCAGAAATAAACGACCGGGCTGGAGTTTAGGGTCACATTGACAAGTAATGCAGTAGTTAAGGTGCTTTTTTAAAATCCATTTCATTTATACTGGAACAGTAACAGTTCTACATGATGTAAAAGCACACACGTTCTACGTAGTGCCTATGAATCTGTACATGCATATGAAAACATATTCAAATAGAACCAACAACAGTCGACAATCTCATAAAAAGATCCACATTTTCATAAGTTCAGTAAATATTTCATGTGTGATGTCATCAGTCTGTTGCTGCTGTTTACCTCTTCACTGCTCACCTCGGCCTGTGAAGCGCCGTAACAAACAAACCCCTGGTGCTTTATGGACTAATGTGAACATGTGTGGTGACAAACTGAACTCAGAGCAGCAACTTTTAAACACTGAAATGCGGAAGTGAAAAGTATTCTGAAAGTTTGGCCTAAATTTAAACAGAGGAAGTAAAAGTCTGAACTAAGCTGAGATCAGGTAAGAGGCACAGACCGAGACCATGAAAGCCTCACATCACATGCAGCCTGTTGTAGACCACAAGGCCCTCCTGTGGAATACTTACCAATACTGACAAATCTCCTTTCTCTCGTAAAAACTCTCCGTGTTCCTCTGAACAGCAGACAAATCTTTCACTTTTACTCTTTTTTTAGGTTAAAGACTTGTTTGTTATTCTGTTGCTAGGATTTTGGTTCAAGACAAACAGAAATGGGACACTTTTATCTCAGCAGAAGACTATTAGGAGGCTTGGTATCAGAAAATAGCAAATATATCAGGACACATTCTGGACAAATCTGTAAAAAGAGACCTTTAGGAGATAAACAATGCTGCAGTTTAAAAGTAGGGGGTTTTTGTTATCATAACTTGTTAACATATAAAAAAATATATATATATATTCATGGGTTACAACAGCAAAAACTGTTGCTGTTTGCCTTACAGTGTTTTAGAGGATCAGTTTGTTTACCAGTGCTTAAAGGGTTAAATTCAGTTAAGTAGCTGTATAATAAGTGGGATAATGTATTGATGTGAATATTGTGATAATGCCTTAGGCCTCAAAGGCAGCATCTTAAATGACTTCACTAAAGGAGTGAAACACTTTAATCATGTCTGTATGCGCAGACGGAGCAGGATCAACAACATTTAGCTCAGTTAAAGTCCAAGTTCAGCTCTTTCACTCCTTTGGGTGACTAATCCAGCACATTCCTCCTTAATCTACTTATGAAGAAGGACCTCTGCCCCTTGGTGTTGAGAGGACTTTGAAAATACAGATGTGAAGTGTTCTTTAAGGATTTGTTTTATGTTGCAAATGGTCTGGGTGGAGCTGAATTCAAACGACTGCTTCACACTGTTACCGACCGTATTAATCCATCGCCCCGTCTGTCGTAATCAAGTAACAAAGCACATGTACTCAGGTATGGACTTAGTTTTCAGGTGCTGGTCCTGTGCCGGATACTGATACAAAGATGTGTACGAAGAGCAGTTGAGTGTGTGTAGTTAGCTGTAAAGTGCGAGGTGCTTGCATCGTAGAGACACACACTCACTCACTCACTGGCTGACACGCGCACGTTTTCCGGACACGTCTGTGTTTTTGGTGGCCTGTTCCCGGCTGTGATTGTGATTACTTCACACTATGCATGGCGCAATATAAAAACGCTGCCTGTAGGGATTAATTACTGATGCCGTTTCGTCATCCATTGGCTTGCCCGCATCCGGTGTGGAACGAGGCCACGCAACGGTTGGGAGATAATTACAAGAATCACTCAATCTTAATGAGAATTTAAAGCAGCATTTTCTTTTGAATGCACATGTTGTTGTGCTCATAAACATGAGCTTTAATGTTACATCTGTGCAGTGTGTTGGAATGAATCGGATTCTTGCTGACTTTAACCTCATACATCATTAAGTGATGATTCTACGCTTGTCCGATTTTCTGTTTCAGCTTCAGCACATCCGTAAAGGATTTTTCAAAAACGGCGTCTGACCTGACATTCCTGGTCAAACGCTGCAGTCCGTCCTAAGTCACATGACAACATGGTGGACTGTTAGTGACGTATAAGGAAGAGTGAGGAAGACGCCTCCAGCCAGGGGGACACAGAGCGGATAAAGGAAAACTGCGTTATCGCGTGGATTTGTTTGGGAACGTCAACACGCCATCACCTCGTAGCGCCGGTTGCACCTGGCACAGATCTTTTGGTGGCCGTGGTTGTGCCACGACATGCTGTGCCAGGTGCTGGTCACAAGAGGAAAGAAACACTTTCAGTAAGTGCTCTAAAAACATTGTGCAAAATCTGTGCGGCTCTCGGTTTAGAGGAGTAACATAAACCTGCACGTCATAGAAACACACACGCTGCAGGTTCAAATACCTCCACATGTACCTAAGTACCGTAGGAGTAAATGCAGGTTACTCGGCTGCTTTCCTGCGCTGACGTCACCTGCATGCACAAACGTGTGATGATGTCATTTGTCCTTTTGGTCAAATACCTTCAGTGGACGGAGGTGATGGAGAAGTCTGATCTGAGAGACAGACCAGGACAAATGTGTTTTCTCCTGCAGAATGCTGGCGGTCCAGACTAGTCATCCTTCGTTCGTGCTCTCCGATGGGGAGATTCTTGCAGCACATGGAAGTACATTTACTTCAGTAAAACCTGACCGGAGTATTTCTGGTTTGGAAGGATTTTGCACCTTAACTGGGTTGAACAGGAAATATGATCTTTGCAGAATCTCCATTCTGAGCTGAACAACCACTGGCTGTATATTTTCACTTTAATCTAAACGTGACATTGTTTCAATCCCAGATTAGAGATCTGATGAGGTGTTGCTCACCATGTCTCTTTCAAATTTTAATAACTCTGCACGAACAGAAACCAAATGAGCTCTATGAGTAGTCCACTTGTGCTTGTGGTGGCTGGGGCGATTTAAATGCTGCTTTATTTAACCTCTTAAACTCTGAGCTAACCGCCAATGGGTGCATCTTCATGAAATTTAAATATCAAAGATACCAAAAATATGTCCATCCAATCTGAGTCAATCTGCTACAATACTAACAGAACAATGCCATGTCATATATGTTATAATAATGAATTATATGCTGTACAGTAACATTAAAAAAAGGAGAATATAGAAACAGGAAATTAATAAATGAATAAAGAACGAAATAATGTAACTACGCCAAAAGTAACGGCTGCAGCGTGAGACAAAAGGAATCCTAAATCCGAAACGTTCCGACCTTTAGACGCGCTGGGGTCTGTTATTCCGGTCTTATTCGGGTGAGGAGGCCCGCTGGGTGGAAGTATTTGTGCTTGTAGTGGAACTTCATCTCCACTGAGCTGCTCTTACTCTGACTTCTCTACAGGATTACTGACTACTTCTTCCTCTCAGCACTCTGTGACATTTGAGTCAACCTGCGTGTGGTCGAACGCAGTTACAGACGTCGATGTACTTTTACTGGAGTACAGGCGCTGAGTACTCGTGTAAATGTGTAGAACATGCAGTACGGACGGCATTTGGTGAACTTTTCCCTGCTGATGAGACTCGCAGCGCTCAGCGGTGTGCAGGACCTGACATGTCCGCTGAGCGTGGATCCACCCAGCCCGCAGTCTGCAGCTCAGAGAGCCGAGCCTTACCTTCTCCGATTGCTGATCGATCGTCCTGATCGGTGC
Source organism: Brotula barbata (assembly GCA_900303265.1). Taxonomy (NCBI): domain Eukaryota; kingdom Metazoa; phylum Chordata; class Actinopteri; order Ophidiiformes; family Ophidiidae; genus Brotula; species Brotula barbata. The sequence continues at coordinate 12,559 of OMNV01027457.1, read as the reverse complement.
CGCCGAGAGTGTGCACGCGTGTGTGAGTGTGTTCTCTCTCTCTCTCTCTCTCTCGCGCTCTCTCTCTCGCTCTACGTGCGTCGGTTCAGCTGGTGTCTCCCCCGGTAGTCCACCTCCTCTACATGCTGAGAGAGTGAGTGTGAACCCGGAAAACACACGCTCAGGCGCTGCGTTAACTATAAAAGGACTTGATTTCCTCAGGAGGAACTCAACACACACACACACACACACACACGCAATCAGAGAGAGGTCGGAGGCTGCAGCGGCAACCGCTGCAACCTGCAGGCTGCCGATGGGGGCGAGCTGAGCCCAGGCTGCAGCAGCTGGACTGAGATGAGCAGATAGACGGAGGTTATTTCATCTGTCTGTCTCTTAATCTGGATTATTATGTGTTTACATGCAGAGCAATGGGTTGATTTTAGATGATGAGTCAGACTGACGTGTGATCAGTAAACACGTGCTATATTCAGAAGACGAGAGACTTTAGCTCATTCTGACAGACTAGATAGATAGATAGATAGATAGATAGATAGATAGATAGATAGATAGATTGAAAAAAAGGTTGTTTCCATTAATTTCTTTCAAGGGCGCTGAAAAGTAAAAAACAAACAAATACCCTGCACCCCCCCATTCTTTGATTTGTGTTATATATTATATATTATTTATATGCATTTCATGGTTATGTATTCTTTGTGTCATTTTGACCACATTTCAGAAGTTTAATTTACTGAATCAGGCCTGAACTGTTGTATTTATGTTATTTTCCTGACACCAGAACCCTCTTTTGGAGTTTTCCCTTGTCCTCCTCGGGGGCTTTGGGCCGGGTCAGGAAACCAGGATCTTGTGTGGACCTGTAAAGACCTTTGAGACGTTGGATGTGATATTGGGCCACAAATAAACTTAACTTGACGAAACTCAAATTAAGGTAAGGCGAAAAAAAGAGTGACGAAAGGAAGCAGGAGTAGAACAAGATAGGAGATTAATGGGAGAGCCTACATTTCCCATGGTGCACTGCTCAACCAAGGAAGTGCGTCTTCACGCGTGACCTTGGTGTTCTTCTTCATTTGACGTTATTCTGCAGAGAGGACGAGCATGGCTGGTAAAGAGCCGGGTGTAAGTGTCTTATCTCTAAGCTTTGTTCTTCTTTTAATTGACATTTAGCCCAGTTTAGCCTTTAGTCCGGGATCATTCTTAGCTCTTGCCAGCTGTCCGCGCGCTGCCAAACATCTCGCACGTGAGTCAGGCTGCAGGACCGGTGTGGCTAAAGCTACTGCTAACTGTTAGCAACTCTCATTTAAACGGACTCCGAAGCTACTAAGTCATCCTCCAGTAAACTTACAGTCAAAGATGAAGGTACTGAGTGGTGTCGGTTTGAATTTAGGTGAAGGTCAGTACATGTTATCTAACCTCCATCAGGAGCAGCTGGTCTGGAACCTTCCTGTACTCGATTCAAACAGACTCCACATTCTGCTCACATGGTCGACAAATGTAAACGATTATAGAATATTGGAATTACAATTTATCTTTTTCAGATTGGCGCCATTGCTTTCCGCAGAGCGCTAAAAAAAATCATTTTTTGGGGATTTCTGTGTCTGTAAATCACCCTCGCTCCTTTTTACGGTTGACCTTGAAACCACACAACATTTATGATGTTTGTTCAGATAACAGTGCGTTCTGTGCGTTATATATTAGTCTAAGTAAAGATTAGATCAAACTAATGAAGAAAATGCTGTTGTGTTGTCCCATCAAGTGTAAATGAGTCTGCAGTCCTTGACTTAAACCATCTTTATGATGAGATCATTACAAGAGTGTGGCAACAGAAATTCAAGACTAAAATCATGACGTAGAAATGAATAAATAGAGTATAATAAAACGTTCACTAAGAGAAGAAACAAAAAGGAAGTTGCAGGAAAGAGAAAAGGACAATCAGATGTACAATTGAAGTTATTGATGTGTGCACTTCAATGTCCGTCTGTGAACTTCTGGATGTATGATGTTCACGTTAAGCCCCTGGTGTTGGGTGGGTCAGTTGGTAGGTGAAGATGAAGATGATGTAATCAAATTAACACTAAAAATTGATTTAAGTGTGTCATTTATTTATTACAGCACTAATGAAACATCCTGGATCCGCAGCTAGATTTTCCCCAAAAATCTAATCGGCTCTTTGACTCACCTCTCCAATGTGTGTTTAAGAATATGGAGATAACTTTTTGAGTTATTACGTCACAAAATATTACGATGACAAACAGCAAAGAAGCTAAATCCTAACCACTTTGGTGCAGGTAACAATGTTGGGGCGGAGTAGAAAGGGCCTTGAAAACGGAGGGCAGTGTCACCCTTCCTCTCCATGGTGGGTGACGTTGTTTGATGATGGGTGATAACTTTTGCCATAGTGCTGCACAATAAAGAGCAAAATGCAATAACGTTAGTGATTAAGGTGTAAAAATCAAAGCCTCTCCATTTTTATAGACCATAAATTCACCTAAACACAACTACATGTAACAAATCGCAGGCAAGGTCCATCGGTTAGAAGATCATTTTCATCCCAAACTGTAGCTACAATCCCTAAATTCGGTTGACGAGCTGCACTCATAGCTTTCTAACTGTAAGATACTTTCTGTAGTGTGGCTTGATGAAGTGCTTTGTCAGGCTTGATTCACACTCTGTTGTCGTGCTTCGTCATCGGCGCGGCCTTGAATTTAGGAGGTTTTGCTTTTGGCTCGGCCTGCAGCTCTTTGCAACACTGCTCATAAATATCTCTTGATGTTTCGTGTGTCTGCTCGACATTTCGTACCATATCTGTCAGTTTTACTGCCACACGATAAATTCGCTGGCTTGTTTAGGGACCAAATTTTAAGTAAACTTCAATTAAATCAGTTATGTTAAATTCACTGGTGATAAAATAAAATGCATTGTTATTGATGTTCAAAATGTATGGTTCATGTTTCTTCCAGGGTTTTCTGCAACAGCTGAGGCAGATTGCAGGCAGGATGTCGTCAGGGCCTCGGGGTGCAGGGCTGGGTGTCAAACTGCTGATTGGCGCTGGAGCTCTGGCTTATGGAGTGAAGGAAGCCACATACACGGGTACTGCTGGCAGGCTGAGTCACTTCTCCTTGTTCGACCGTTCCATCACTCATCTGAACACTCCAGTGACTGTTCATTCTTTGTTCACTGTTCACTTCAAATTTCACTTTTACCTTTTCATTTGTTTCTATGATGCAACTATTTAGATTAAGAACAATGGGATGTTAAACTGTTGTTGTTGATGGCTGGAGTGCCTTTAGTAACGTAACGTAGACAGAGGGTGCTTGTTAATGTCAATAATGTGACTTTGAGTAGAATCTGAGTTTTGGAAGTTTTTTGCATCAGCCTCTGTCCTCTCTGCGTGCAGTGGAAGGAGGACAGAGGGCCATCATCTTCAACAGGATTGGAGGGATGCAGATGGATACTGTACTGGCTGAAGGACTCCACCTGAGGTAGGAATGCTTAAGATTTGTAGCCTTCAGTGTGTAAGGCCAAGTGATTTCACAATGCAGAAAAAGGAAGAAAGAAGAGAGCGATCGGGGAGATGTGAACGTTCTGATTCTCAAAACTGTGATTTTTGGCATGAGATTATGAATAGAATGGTGAATCCTGCCTGGTAGAGGTTGCTCTCCTGCACAGTGCAAGTTGTAATAATCATAATAAAATAGCAGAAAGGGTTCCAGTTTGAGACTAGTGTGTGTCTTCTCTGTCCTCCAACTGTGTCATCAGGGTTCCCTGGTTCCAGTATCCCATCATCTACGACATCAGAGCCAGACCCAGAAAAATCTCGTCACTCACAGGAAGCAAAGGTGAGTTCCAGACCAGGAGTTAAGATTGTCACACTCAAAAATAAACCACGAGACATCTGCTTTTCCACCTTTTAGTCATACCTTCAATTAAAGCTGCCACACAGCAGCCAGACTCCAGATTATTTAGTCATGAAGAACAGAATAGAGGTTTTTGAAAATTTAGCACCTGCTCCCACTCAAACATTAGGTTTTTGTGGGTTGTCTTTATTTACATTTACAGAAATGATAGCAGAAAAGCCAGCTGCCAACGGCTTGGTAAGACCCAGCCCCTTAATGGATCAGGACCACGAATCAAAACAGACAACAACATTATGGATACGAAAGAGGTTTTTACGTCTGCTGTGAGGAGATTTTAGTTCAATTTGTTGCTTTTAGATCTGCAGATGGTGAGCGTCACACTGCGAGTATTGTCCCGGCCGCTGGCATCCAACCTGCCCACTTTGTACCAGCAGCTGGGAACGGACTATGACGAGCGAGTCCTCCCCTCCATCGTCAACGAGGTGCTAAAGAGTGTTGTAGCTAAATTCAACGCCTCCCAGCTCATCACACAGAGAGCACAGGTAGCAAACCACACTAACACCGTCACTGCACACGTACAATGACAGGAGATGAGCACTGCTAACATGTTTTGACTCAGGCGAGTCATGTAGTAGAATCTTTGTAATGTGATTCTCAACAGCGACAGATTTGATGTGAGTGTTTGCCATTTTATGTCTCATTTTCTCTTCCGGTGGTCTGTCGTCCCCGCCAGGTTTCCATGCTGATACGCAGAGACCTGTTTGAGCGGGCAAAGGACTTCAATATAATCCTGGACGACGTGGCCATCACCGAGCTCAGCTTTAGCCGAGAGTATACAGCTGCAGTGGAGGCCAAGCAAGTCGGTAAGGAGACACGGGAAGAAACGTGAAGCAATCATATTCACTTATTTTCGGTTTACTAGAACACCGGACCCATCTACCCCTTAGCTGTCAATTTATTTTTCCCAACATAGCAGCCCAGATTTGTCAGGTCTTAGCACGATCTTTGGTAGCGTAGTGTCCCATCTGATGGAGTGTGATCATAAAGCGTGCAGAATCCACAGAACAAGAAATCCAAGTACCAACAAAAGATAACACATCTGATACTGATGATATATTTTAATGCCAGGGGTAAAATGGGCCCGATTGTTTTTAATTGGATGATAACAATACTAGCTTGGTTTGTGTGCAATAATGGTTTTTATACTGTATTATTGCTGACCTTCATTCCGACAAGAGTGCAGCCAGTCCAGAAGTATGTGGCCAATATGGAAGAACACAAAAGGAGGTGTAGTGACTAACCGTCAATGTGTAGACATTTTAAGGGTTGGGGGTTGGCTTGTGTAGCATAAATCTTCGATAATGTGGCCACATTTTGCATAAAATACAACGTGCAACATTTTTGATATGTGATACCAGTTGATCAATAATATCTTTCCTTGTGGAGCACAGATGGGGGCAAATAGAATTCACTTTTGTGTCTCACTGTGAGTATGTGTATTTTCTCCTCCAGCCCAACAGGAGGCACAGCGTGCACAGTTTTATGTGGAGAAAGCCAAACAGGACCAACGGCAGAAGATCATTCAGGCTGAAGGAGAAGCTCAGGCTGCCAAAATGGTGAGCTGCTTACAAGACTTGTTGAGCTTTTCCCCAGTATTCAGACTTTTATTTGACCAGATTTTCAACAAGGTGAAGTTGTTTCGTTTGCTGCTTTTCAGTTTACAAGAAAGTTAAAGGTCCTATGATGAGGACACCTCAGAATATTCTCCCACTGGTTAAATAAAAAGGAGAAAATGCAGGGTATACATTCAACTATTGACCTGCTGATGGATTTTTTTTTTTTATTGTTTCAATCTGACTAGATTTTAAAAATAGATTTTCACTCAAAATAAATCCACAAATCAGGATTTGCTTTTTGTTTTTTGTTTTTCTTAAGTTTTCCGCGGTTGAAATTTGCAGTGCAGCATAGGGAACATCACTGAATAAAGTCAAGGTCACTTGTATTGCCCAACGCCTCAAAGGGCATTTCGGCTCACACCGACAGACAATGATCCCTTTGAATAAGAGGAGTGATGAGACCGAGGAGCCTGAAATACTGTGACATCTTTACCAGCAACTGAACAAACCTGATAACACAGCAACGCAGCACAGCTCAACAATTTTCTGCTCAGTTGTTTTGTCTGAGCAGTTGTGTGTTTGTCCAGAAGGGGGCGATGTGGCTCAATGGTTGTACCAGAGAACCCTGGTTGTTCTTTATTGTGTTTTAAAGAATGTGGACACTAGAATAGTTTGTAATTGGTCATTTGATACTGAAATTCTCTCTCTCTCTCTCTCTCTCTCTCTCTCTCTCTCTCTCTCTGACTTCAGTAGCAGCAGAGGTGGAGAGTTAGAGTTAATGAGGACAGGTGACGACTTGTGTTCAGCACATCGTGGACATTGACGAATCTACTTCATGATTTAAAAACATATTACAGTAACTTGCAGCTACAGCTGAATTATCTCGTCCGTATGCTTGAATAAGTGGTGATCACACTTTTCTTTTTTAACACAAGTTGGCACCTCTCCTCTATTCATCCTATTGTCTTTTGGTCGTTTTGTGTTGACTTTGAATGCTTGTGTAAGCTATGAGCATTCCTACCATTACTGACTCAAACTCACTTGACCTGTTCGATTTTGAAAAGATACTTGTGTCTCTTAAGTAAACACTTTGTCCACTAAGTATTTTCTCTCCCAGCCCACATGCGTGAGAGTAAAAAAGTTTATTTGGTGTAATGACTCGACACGCCTGCAGAACATTGATGCTGCTGACGGATGAGGGTGTTGTTTTCCTCGCTGACAGACTGGTGAAGCTTGTCAGGGTTCTGCCTCAGGCTCAACGTGCTGCCTCTCCTTTGTTTGTGTGTTACAGTATATTCCTGTGAATTCATTAACTCACACACTCTACGTGTGTGTTTGTGTGTTTGTCAGCTGGGTGAGGCTGTGACGAAGAATCCAGGCTACCTGAAACTGAGGAAGATCAGGGCAGCACAGAACATCGCCAAAACGGTAAGGAGGCGTGTCGCACGCGCGATCTAAGTCTAACACTGTTCTATTTAGGAAGATACTACCACAAGATACTTTTACTGCTGCGGGCATAACATTTGTCTTTGCGTTGTAGCATAGGGATCCATAAGGAAACATCAGTGAGTTGGTTTGGATGTAAATCTTCACAAAATGTTGTGAATTAAACACAGAAAGAAGAGAGGAAATTCAGAGAGAGATTCCTTAGCATCCAAGACCCAGGGATGTGGAAAGATCCATAGGTGGGAAAGAAAGCAAATAACAGAATAAATAAAATACTTTCATGGGGTGAATTCAGGTCTTTGTATCCATAGTGGGTGTGGCAGTGAGAGCTGACGCATCTGATGGCCTCATCTTTTTCCAGTCAGAATCAGACCCAAAATACTTTCTGATGTTGACCTGCAGCTGCTCTAGCACAAATCTGACCCAGATTAAAGCTGCAGCTGAGTGCATACGAAAGCCATAGAAACCCAGAAAAAAAGGTATTCTAAGAATACTCTGGTGTACAGAGAATGGGAGGACTGGGGGAAGGCAGCATATGTCTTAACCATTAAAATACACAGAATCTAGTAGCTGCTGAATCTGCATAATTTCCATGTTTCTGTCCCATATGTCATTGTTATTGCATTCAGTGTCACACCAGCATTTAATGTTTTGGATTTTTTTCTTTTGGGCAATCGAACAACAACCTAGTGACTCAGTCAATGGCACAATTCATCTATAGAGCATTCTTTTACAAAATAGCCCTAAGTATGATTAATACAGCAGAATTTGTGCATTGAATAGAACCCAGACTGATTACATCACAAGGAGAAAGGGAGTAGGAAATACACAAAACATTGGACTTGATAAAATGGTGACAAGAACAAACTGGACGATGCTTAAAAGGACGTGACTGTAGGCTTCAGGTCTCATTTTAAAAACAAGAAATCAACCTCAGTTTTCTCTCATTTTGAGTTTAATGAAACTTGTGTGTCCCCGTCAGCAGTCATGAGTAGTTCAAAACCAGGTCATCCTGATGATCACACACGTCAGCTGCTGCCATGTCAGTCTGAAACCACTAGATGGCACCAAATGAACGTGCCTGTGACTCATCGATGATGAAGTCATTTCTTGATTATTTGAGAACATTTATTCAATCAGTTGCCATAGTGGCACCATCAGGAGACCTGGCCCAGCATATGAGAATATAATGTTCATGACTGGGCTGCTGTGCAACATTTGGTGGATTTTTATTGACAGGGAGGAAGAAGAAACAAAGAGAGAGAGAAAGGGGATAAGAAGGGGGACGAAAGACAGAAAAAAATGAAAGAATTCGAGCCTAAACAAACATTACCAACAAACATCTAAATGGAATTTGTCCATTCATTCATGTCTTTAAAACAACTACGGGAAAATGATGTCATAGTGATAGTTTTTCCTCTATTGTTTTGTATTTCCTCTGCACTTTTTGGTTTTTGTAGGAGTGATATTGTTAGCAGCGGAATCAGGCCAGTAAAGCCAAAACTAAACCAATATTTACCTCCACGCTGACCCAGCCGCCCTGACCGTGGCCCTGATTGGACTTTGTATCTGTTAGATAAACCAAACTCTCCCCATACAGAGAAAACCAGTCATGTGTTCATCACACTGTCTAATACCACACAGGGCACATTCATTTATATCACCAACTCTCCTATAAATACACTTCTGACAGGACACGGAAAGGGTCATGGGTCCTCATTGAAGCCATGAATTTAATGATAATATGGTGAAACTGAATGATGCCTTTGATTGAATAGGTTTTGGATGGAACGTTTGGTCAGTTTGATCGCTGTAAAAGCGTGTGTATCCTGTAAAGAACACTTGCTCTTTTTTTTCAGCCTCAGTTATGTCATCTTGTACACACTCACTGTGTTTCCTGCACTAAGCGTGAACCAATGAGCGGCCTCGGCAGCTCTCACCGCTCTGTGAATCAGCTCAGTGTTGAAGCTCTGACAATGTTCCCATTGTGCCGAACGCGCAGCAGCACCGGGCAGCCTGCGCGCTGAGAAACTTCCCACCTGTACGTACGGTCTGTCACGCTGCGTGTCTGTGTATGTCCCGCAGGTGGCGCAGTCCCAGAATAAGGTTTACCTGAACGCTGACAACCTGGTGCTCAACCTGCAGGACAACGACAGCTTCGCGTGAGTCCCAAACATTCATGATGTTTTCAGTCAAACACTAAAAACTCGACATTACTGTAAGAGTAACGTAGACTTTATCAGCCATTAGCTGCCATGACTCATCATAACATACTAGGTTATTTTTTAAATTTTATCGTTTTAAATTAAATATAGATTTTTAAACAAAATGGTAAAAGCAAAGAAAGCAATCGACCCAATGGATGTAACTTCAGCCGTCTTCCTCACGGCGACGACCCCAGAAGACAACTCAAGGTTAAATCACACTCTTCAATGAAATCCAAAACTCTGATTTTGTTTGGTAACTTCACTTTTGCCTTTGTGTGTTTTGTGAATGAGAAACTTGGACAGTGTACGTTAAGTCGCTCTCCACCCCAAGAACCCAAATGTAAATGTAACACATCGTCACACAGGTCACAACACGTCCCCATCTTCAAGGGACAGTGGAAATAACATCCACATCAAATGAGAGTTTTTTTTAATTGTTGACACATACTCAGAGTACATACATATAAATATCAACCACTTGACTAACAATCTAAATTATCAGCTGATCCATCAACTCTTAGTAAGAATCAGTAGAGACAGGCCTGCTACGTGTGTCAATCATTTCTATGCCTCACAGTGATGAACAAGAGGATTTCACTGCGTCAATTTTATTTCTTGTCAAACTTGTGCTGTTTGCTGATACATTGTAATGAATCTCAATCCTTCTTTATCTGACTTTCTTTCAGTTTGTCACTGGGGAAGTAAGAGGACGCCTCCATGGTGATTTGTCATCACAGTCCGAGTGGAACTTTATGCAAAAGTTCCACTTTTACCGAAAGGAAACCCCTCCAATGTCCTCATAACTCATACTGAGTCTCTGGTCCTTATTGGTTATGCACGTCAGTCTTTCAGTCTGATCCAGATTTATGTGTGAAGCACACACGTTTACAGGTCACACAAACTGGTGTTAATCCATGGATTAAGTTATTCAATGACCACTGGCACTGTTTCAGCAGCAGTTCTCTTTTTAAGAGCTGGGGAGTGTGCGTGGTGAAGTCTCAGAACCTTTGCCATAATTCCAGGGGTTCCGAAGATTCACATGTTTCTCGCTTTTCCCAAATCCTTCTCACAAAACTGCTCGGACGTTCGCATCAGTTGTCACACGCAGTTTTCTGGACTCACAAGTTCAGAGATTCAGTCGCTTTTAGGTGCTTCATCAGTCACTCATCAGCCCTAAACTCTAATCCAGAGACGTGCAGTCCTCCGTTGAGGTGAGGAGGTTCAAGATGTAAACGTATGATAACAATCTAATGCAAATAATGAACATTTTATTCATGAACCCATAAATATGGACACACAGGCCAAGATTTCGAAGGGCAAGACTAAGACCGAGAGCTGAACACGGTCTAAAGAATCCAGCAGCACATGATGAAGGTTAACAACCCCGCCAGAGTTGTGTAAATATTATGTTGGTGAGTCCAGAATGGACATCAGCGGTGCAGCCTTGGTGAAGGTTAGTGGGTGAAGAGTACAAACAGCAGCTTTTCTGTTCCATAACTCTTAAGCCGTTCACACTCACAGACCAACTCTGTTGAGTCACCGTCCGTCTGCTGAAAGCGCCGTAATGCCGGGAGGTATTTATGTCAGACGTGCTCCTCGTACGGTACACAAACCTCAACATGCGTCCTGACTTACTTCTAGCTGAGTAATGTGAATGACTGCTGTGTCCTCTGTGTGTGTACGTGTGTGTGTGTGTGTGTATGGTCCCTCCTGAAGGTGGTTTGAGCACTAATGCATTGTCATATTGAATAAATGTGTGGAGTTTATTTTGATCTCTTGGATTCTTTACCACAATAAACTCTAAATCTGGACGTCTTTAACAATAACTGCTGTTGTTTATCCTTAAGAAGACATTAAATACACATTGAAGTGTTATTTTTATTTAGTTGAAATGCGCCCGTCCTCTTACCGCAGTGCTGCTGTACACGCTCGGTACGTTAACATGCGCCGAGACTGATTGAGATAACGCGTTGTTTCATTGGAACGTCACGGGTAAACATGAATGAAATCATGATGGTACATTGATTTATTTAGCCATGTAAACGTCTGGGTCAGATGATGCCGTCTCTGCGTGCATTTCTTACACGATTTCATTTATGTAGAAACAAGGCCTCGGCATTAAAGAGGCATAAAATCATATAAACCCGTCCGGTTCTTCACAGGAAGAGTGAAGCTACAGAATGTTGTTGTTTTTCCTGAGTAACTGTTTGTGTCCAAACAGCACCGTTTCTGATTCTGTCCCTCGTCAGAGCTCAGTCTTTTCTACATCCTTGTGTTTGTGTCCATGATGATGTAGCTCTCATTGATAAATGTCTTGCCAGTCTATCGCAGAGGCAAATCAGTCACACTCCCGTTCACAGCTACGGCAATGTGGAGATTCCAGATCCCCCCCTAAGCTCCAAGTCTTTGGAGGAGGGAGGAACCCGGGGCGCTGGGAGGAAAGGCATTCATTGTACATCTTCAGCCAGCTTTGTTTTATGGTGTTTTTAAGAAGCTCCAATGTCAAAATCGATCAAATGAACTGGATCCAAACAACACGTAAAGGATCATCATCATCATCATCATCATCATCTCAGGACTCTGTCGTCTCCTTGGTGGAGTTAAACGCTGCCAAATTAGTTGGTAATTGAGTGGATTTTAAGGCAAACAGCTCAGTCATTTCAGGGGTTTGGATAAATCCACTGTGCCCGTACCCATCAGTTACACATTAACAGAGAACAGCACATGAAAAGGCACAAATCTCCATCACTGGAAGAACAGTTACCATTCATGATAGTAGGGCAGCCCCGGTGGCTCACCTGGTAGGGCACAGGTTCGATTCTGACCTGTGCTCTTTGCTGCCTGTCATCTCCTCTCTCTGTCTCGTACTTCCTGTCGATCTCTCTAGTGAACCTCCCATAATAAAAAGCAGAAGTAGTAAAAAATACAGTATCAACCCCACAAGTTACTAAGAAGTATTTACAGACGTGTCCTCTCTCTCAAAAGCATAAATCTGTCCTCAGCGAGGTCAAATGTTTTCTTCACTCAGTGGAGCGAAGGTAGCAGGCCAGAGTGGATGAAACACTCAGAATCTCTGCCAGGTATTCAACACAAAGGTGGTTGTATGTACGTGTGTATGTATGGTGTTACTAAGAACACTTAAAACCAGGATTCATGGTTTACTGGTATGAAAACCGCCTTCATCGTCTCCACGCTCTTTTACCACACGGTTACATCCGGATGAACCCTGCTTACATATCAGCAACCTTCGTCAGTCACGTGACCCATATCATATCATTTGTCTCCTCTGGAGTATCTGCCCTCCTCCCCCTCCCCTTCCTCTCCCTCCTCTCCTTCCTCTGGGTTGAAACAAAAAAAAAAATCAGAGCAGATAAGATGGCTGCTGCTGTTATTTATAGCCTGGCTGAGAGCGGGGAGGCTGCATGTGAGGCTGAGTGCT
>OMNV01027456.1:0-28463 GCA_900303265.1 Brotula barbata | reverse complement strand
GCTCCTCTCCTCTCAGTCCAGTGGATTCTGCCTCACAGCGCATTTCAAGGGGATCCTTTAAAACATATGTAGGTCGTCCAAAGTGTGGCCAAACTGCTGTCAGCCGACTTCAAAAAGCACTTTGTGATCGCAGACAGTCTTTTGAAAACATTCCATTTGATTCCATCGGGCTGAAATCGTCCTCGCGCTCGCCGAAAAGGAGCAGAAATGTGTATTATAGGAGGAAATCAACAGCTCCCATTAGTGCCTTTCAGCAGGAAGATGGAAATGTACTAAAGCCATTAAATATGCAAACCCCCAATTGACATGTAGGCGCTGCCTTTATAAACAGTCAGTATCTCCCCGCCCTCATGAATATTCATCCACAAACACGCCTGACACACATCCAACTTTATCGGCCCGCGTGTTTGCCTCTGTTTCCGACATGTCAGGTTCATGTCTCGGCGTCCTCTGAGGGACACCGTGTGTTGGAACATGATTGATTTGACTAAGACTTTAAAGGGGGGCTGACTCCGGAGAATTCCACCCTCACAGTTTCGTTTCCTTTAATAACTCTTAGTTCGGACTAGTGTTGGTCTCCTGCCTGACACCTAATGGCAGTCGGTGGTAATAACAGCAGGTTGAGGAACAACAACTCCCATAATTCCATGTCAAATGCAGCTGTGAGTTGTTGTCACTCGCTGACATTGATTGATTGATTGATTCCTTCCCAGTTTTCCTCATCATAATTCCGGGAAGTCTTGAGGTTTTTCTTGATCTCTCTGGATTCATATTAAGCTCATTTCCTCAGCAAAGCTCATGGCCGTCTTATCAGCTGCTCTTTCTTATAAGTTCCTGCTCGTCGGTGTTCGTAAACACAAACGCAAAACTGAAAAGCAGCATCGAGACTGAGCCAAATGAACGCGTGGGTTTAGCAAATTTGCCCCAGTGTGCTAAATGGGTGTAAGACAGAGTAATGAAGGCGTACATGCACCAATACTCTCTATTTAAAAGCCCTTTGTATGGATCTAATTTTGAAATTACAAGTCTCACTGAAAACGTCCTCAGTTGAACAAAAAGAATCAATCACAATTGATGACCCCAGGGAGGAAATCAGGGCCTGTGAAGGGGAAAATCATTACCCGTCCCCCCATCCGCACCCCGCACCCCGCCTCCTTTCCTCGCGTCTATTGCAGTGATTCCTCTTTGCTTTTGAGGTCTGCGGCATCAAATCGGCCGTAACAATCATCCTCCGTCCTCGCACTCTGCAGCATTTGTCAGCGCGTCCTCTCCTGAGTGCACGGCTGCTTGAGTCTGAGCGCTGCGGCTAATTGGCGGTGATGTTCTTTTTTCTTTTTTTAAGTGTCTAAATTGACGAGCTGGGAACGCGCCAAGTACTCCAACATTACATTCAAAGTTCCCATTTAAGGGTAGAATCGCGTTTTTAAGGCCGAGCTGAAAGGGGTATCAATTTCCCCCAGTGTCGTGTCCGTCTGTGTTAAAACGCTCTAAACGGACACTCTGGAGATGTTCGCTCAGCTTTCCTGGCAAACGATTCGCTTCTGGGAAAATTTGGCTCGGATAATGGTCGTGGAAAGTACAGGCAGAGGTTGCGGCCTCTTTATTGGAATCGTCGTGATTAAGTGAATGTTTTAGGAACTAATGTAGGTAAATTGAGGAGGATTGCACGCTCGCGGGAAAAGCAAAAAAGACCAACAAGCTAAATTGAGATTCAAGGTTGCATACGCAGCGCTGAACACACATTTTGATTTATTTTCCTCCTTTTACCCTCTCAAATGCGTCTTCCAATAGATAGCACCATCCATCATAGCGCACAGATCAATGTTAGCTTTCAGGACCTGCGGAGGCAAAAGTAATTTTGTGCAAAATGAAAACTTTCAGTCCTCTTTAAACTCTGCCTTTTATCTTCGAAACACTTCATTTGCGTTGAAAATAAATAATCATACTAATCTGTCTCAGTGTTTTCATCTGTTAGCCTATTAAAAATAACAGCATTTACAACTCATTCATATTTGAAAGTTATATTGGCTGAAATAACTTCTGTTATGTTATATATATATATATATACTGTATATATTCTTTATCCTGTTTAATTTCCTTGAATTTACATATTTTTTCCATTTATTTTTTTTCTAATATACTATGTTTTAATATTCTTGCTTGCTGTGGTTGATTTCATTTTTATTTCTTTTTTTTTCAGTGCTCTCCACGGTCGGCAAGGTTATGTTTTCTATTGAATTGTGCCCTTCTGTTTCCTTTTATTCCAAAATATTCCGTGGAAGCACTCTGAGTTGCATTTTATCCAAAGCAAAGTGCTCCGTGAATCAAATTTGATTAGTGAATTGAACCAACATCTAACTAATTGCTGCTTCTCGTGGCTACAGATGCTAGGTAAGGAGACGCTTCTTCCCCCGGGAGCAAAGCGGGGCCACGGGGTGAACAAAACCAGGTTTTTCATCTTGTACGCTCAGATTGAAACAGCATCAGGGGCCGAGAGCTGAGTTCAGCCTTTTTGAGATCGCTTTACGGCAGACGAGATGGATGAACTCAAACCAAAATGTGCTGATGAAATATGACGAGCCGAGGACGGAGCTTTGACTGGCTGTCACGTTTGAGGAGGATTCAATCATTTCAACGGTTCCTAGACCACGCTGCGAGTCCACCACGTCCCATGCTTTAACACAGGGAGCTACAGCAGGGGTTTTCAACTGGTGGCCCGTGACAAATTTCCTATCGTAGTTGAAATTGATTAGTTCCATCTAAATGACATTTTCGTGATCAAGCCCAGAAAATTCATTCATCAGTCAGAGATCCAAATGTTGGAGACAGGAAGAGGGTCCATGGGCTAACGTAGGTTGAAAACCCCCGGAGATAAGCCAATGATCTTAACGCTGTGCTTTGTTGTTTTCAGGGACGTCTGTGTTACAAGTCACAGCCTCTGACGCCGATGATCCCACGTATGGAAACAGTGCCAGGATCGTCTACAGCATTCTACAAGGACAGCCATATTTCTCCGTGGATCCCAAAACAGGTACGGCACCGCGACGAGATGATGAAGTCGATCATTTCATCCGCACGCGGTGTGCTCGCCGAGGCGGCCACGGCGGCGTTACGGGCGACAGGTAGTACCTGTGATGTCACCGTGCGCTCCGTGCCCTCTTTCGGGGTCACGACTAACTCCTCGGGGCGGGAGGAGATGTTTGTGAAGACGCTCTCATAAAAGACGCTGTTTCTCTGCTCGTGAAAAAGGAAGACACGACGGGCGGTCGCACAGCTTGAAAATCCATCTTTTGTTTGAGCGGGGTCGGCGCGAGTCGATTAAATGTTAATGGAGCTTCCAGAGTGCAAGATATACAACTTTTATATGAGGTGAAAAATGTTTTCAGACTCTCTCTTTCTCTCTCTCTCTCTCTCTGTGTGTGTGTGTGTGTGAGAGAGAGAGAGACACACACACAGAAATCACACAGAAATGCTGAGGTGATTCTGGTTCTTTTTCTTCGTCTCCTTCCTTCGTCTGTCCTCCTCTTCGTCCATCTTCACTGTTCTTCCTCCATCTTCATCTACCGTCTGTTTCCCCCGTCTTCATCATTATTCACCTCTCTTCCTGTTCATCTTCCTTCGTCTCTGTCTTCCATTGTCTTCCCTCGGCTCCATCTTTTCTCGCTTTCGTCCTTCGTCGTTCTTCTTCATCATTCATCCTTAGTCATCTCCCCTCGTCTTCATCCTCCCTCCTCCTCATCTTCTTCCTTGCTTCGCTCATCTTCATTCATCTTTATTGGTCTTCCTTCATCTTTATCTCCCTTCATGGTTCATCTTGCCTTGTCTCCATCTGTCTGTCTTCCCTTGTTCTCCGTCTTCTCCATCTTGTACTTAAATAATGAAAAGTCGGCGCTGAAATATTGAAATGTCTTAAAACTGCCAAAATAAACTTTTCCAAGCAAAACCTGAATTTGACTTTAGAGTAAATTCCCATCTGTTATCCGTTTGTGAATCCCCTGAGACGGGCCAGGTAAGGATGGGTTGTAGCGCTGAGTTGTTGCCGGGCTGAGATACTTGACAGCTGCACTGTTTTTACGAGCGTAGTATACCAACCTACAGAGGAAGTACTAACCCAGCTATCAGATAAATGTACTGTCGTAAAAACTACAGTATCTCCTCCTGAAATATCATCAGCGGGAGCAGAAAAAAAGCAGACGGTCTGCGCGTCTCCGCGGTGATCGTCTTGACGGACAGCTGAACGTTCGGCCTGCTGATTTCCAGCACCGAAGCCTCGCGTTCGAAGCGCTCCAACGTTGCGTAGCGTCTCCCTTCGCTCTGTGCACGTGCGCCGTGCCGTCGGTCACGGCAGACGGGTGGTTCCGCTGGAGATGAGTCAGTATCTTGTCTGCGGAGGAGCGCCGGCGACTTTTCCACCCACGTGCACTCGTTTATACAAGTCTGCTGTTGTTTTCACCGCTGGCAAATCACCGCAGTCCCTCGGATTAGGACAAAGAGACTCCAGTGGTCGCCGCGAAACACACACACGCGGATCAGTTGCACTTGTGTGTGCCTTCGGTATCCAAAGCCCTTAAGCGGCCGTGTTGGCGAGCTGCCACTTTAAGGCAACACACTGGGGAGCTGAGGCTGCTGCTGCGTCTGTCTGCCGAGCTTCGGTTCCATCCAGGTTTCAAATAAAATTCGAGTAATTGGTTCTGTCTCAGTAGCTGCTGATCTGTCCACATCCTCAGGATCATACGCGTCCCCAACACTAAGGCTGTCTCCGCACACAGACACCTTAAATATGCTGTTTACCAAGATGTCTTATTTTGAGCCATTTCAAAGAAAGGACCGTGTGTCCCCTTCATCAGTGAGGCAATCCCACAATGCAAAGTGTTGGAGCCTGGCAGATAAAGTTGAAACAGCATTTTAAAGTCCGGATCGTTCTACCGGTGCAGAAGTTTTCCTGGGTTTGCCTGATTTTTGTCAGAAATGATTTTTGGTTTTGGTTTGTTTTTGTTGCATCATCATCATCATCACCATCATCACCTTGATGTTTTTTTTGGTACATCGTGGCTAATCATGGCGTAGCATGCTAGCATGTTGTGAGGCCTTGGGTCGTTGTTTCAAATGTGCCACGCTAGCTGCTGCTATCGCTAAAGCTCGACAGCCTCCAAGTGGCGTCACGCGTGCCCTGACAAGAAGGTGAACAAATATGGAAAAAACATGGAAGGACCCTGTTCGCTCCATCATGGACATGAAGGAACCCTACAAAGAATCCCATCACATCCTTGATGTTGGAACACATTCGGGAAAACGTACTCCCCAAATCAAACATGGGTAAACCTGCAGGGACGGCAGGATTAAAGGAGCGGCGGACAGACACAGGGATGTGCACAGATTGACCTCGTTACTGTTGGCCCGATACTCCAGTGACAGATTTTACAAAGGAGAGTTTGTTTGAGGACAGAGGGTAATGACAACATTTGGCCGGCACATATGGCGTGGAAGGAATCCTCAACGGGCGCGATGGAGACTCGACCCAAATCCTCAAACAGGAACAGAAACAAAGAGGTGCCAAGATGCTGAACCGAAGGAGGTTTTCACCTGCCAGTTCAAGACTGACCTTCAAAAGTTGAAGAACGTCAAGCGCAGAGTTTGGAGACAGCTGGCGAGCAGTCAGACGACACGTCACAGATTAACGCTGGTTTGTGTTTTGTAATGATTTTTCTTGCTGTAAAAGAAAATACAAACGTTTGGTTCTTTTGTGCTAAATGACTTGGTGAATCGGTCCAACGTTTCTACATTGTCTCTCTCCGTGATGTGAGATGGTGTTTCTGTTGGACCGCCTGGGTTACCGTGAGTTTACCGGGATCCACACGGTGACATTTCAGGAGTCAGACGGATCATCCAGGTTCTGTCGCCTGATAATTTAATGTCAGGGCTTCGTCCACTGACTAAATTAGAGGCTGAAAGACTCCGAGCCGCTATCGGACAATAAAGGGTGATTCAGAGACGTGGCTGGATTGATTATCAGCGTGTTTGTCAGAGGGGGACAGACAGCCTGCAGCCCGTCTCGCTGATTACACTGAAGTGGCTCATCAGTGAAAACCTTCAGAATCCCCATCTTCACATGCCAGGTCTGCTTTCTGTCCAGTCGGACGGAGCCCGTCTTTTTGTCTTCGTGGCTCACGTTCACGCGTTTAGCTGACCTGTGACCTGTGTCTGATGCGACAGCTTGACATTTCTGTCCAAACCAGTTGGGACTCGACTATCCACGTAGGACCAAGACCGATTTGGACCCCATTTTTAATGAGAATGTCACGGTGGTTTGAGCTCAGACCCGCCCTGTGTGTCCCCGATCAGCAGCAGCAGCAGCGTGTACGGG
The DNA here is from genome assembly GCA_900303265.1 of Brotula barbata. Classification (NCBI taxonomy): domain Eukaryota; kingdom Metazoa; phylum Chordata; class Actinopteri; order Ophidiiformes; family Ophidiidae; genus Brotula; species Brotula barbata. The sequence goes on along the minus strand of OMNV01027456.1, from coordinate 22,099 downwards.
GTAAAGTGTAATATTACCCCACACCAGCAGGGGGGGCGGAGTTTCCTTTTATCTGCGTCCATACCACTTATTGAATGATACATTTGTAGCATCATTGACATACTGTTCATTGTGGATTTGAACATTTGGAGGTCGTTGAAGCCTTCACTCCCTTCACAGCTGGTTAGTACGACAAAAAGATGAGAGGATTTTTATTGATAGACGGTGAATCTTCCTTTTGTTTCCCCTGTTCTCATGAAACAGACGTTGCTCTAAGAATGTCGACTTTTCTCCCCTACGCTTGCGTTGGTTTGCAGTTGGTCTCGGTCGGACACAAAGACAAATGAGTCCAATTTGTCTCCCTTCTTTTGACCAAATCTCTGCGGATGTGCGATTACTTCAGGTAATCATACCTCATATGATGCTGTAGGTTATTCTGACTGATTCGGTTTATCCTGTCCCTCTCTCAGCTCTTGTTTAGTCTCTCTTTGAATTTCCTCTCCCAAGGTTTTTCTTCCTTTGTCCTTCCTTTTTGAGATTTTTGGGGAGTTTTTCCTCCTGTTCCTGGAGAGCCTTGGCCCGGGTCAGCAGCCCTTTGTTGTGTGAGCCTGTAAATCTCTCTGAGACGTCGGACGTGATAGTCAGGCTCCACAAATAAACTTGACTTGGGATTTTGCTCAAAAATCCTCCAAAAAGCTGATCTGCCTCAAACCTGCTTACGGACGGGATAAAAGCGTTCATCAAAATGCATCAACTGTCGTCTAAAATGATGCACGGCTGATGTATTTCTCTCTGGAGGACGCCGTCAACGTCCCGGACCGCTCGGATGATATGAGGACGTACGGCTGAATCACACTCTCAGCGTTTTAGGAACGGCGGCCGAATTGGATTTATTTGACGATGTGGTTTGCAAATCTTAAAATTGCGACCGGACGGGTCTGATGCGAGCGTGCCGTATCGAGGAAACGGCAGAGGGGACGGCCGCATTTATCCTTTTTATGGTGGGATCGTAACTCCTGTCTTCCCCATCACTGCTGCATATCTGTCACTTATCCGTGGAGACATCAAGGTTGTTCCTCTTGAGTCTCATTGTCATTTGCCCCCCCTCTCCTTCCACCCCACCCCCTGCACTTCTGTACTCACACACACACACACACAGAGCATGCTGCCGATCTCCCTAGTCCCTTTTGCATCCTAAATAGGCTAATTTCTCTGCTGATCTGGGATTTGGGAGCGATGGAGTTTATTGAAGGAGCTGACACAGATCAAGCCGACGTTCCCCGGTTCACGGATTAAGTCCATCCTCTGGTCGGATCAAGGAAAAGCTATCACTTTGTCAGTCAATCGGCCGACCTCATCACTCTGTCAACCATGAGGTGATAGATAATGACGCTCCGAGTCGGATAACGAGCCCCGTATATACACATAAAAAGCTGGATGCAGTGATTTCTATGATTACTCTCCCGTTGTTAATGATGTTATCCATTATCTCATCTCCTGAAATGCTGTATAAGCGCAGACTCACGAGGATAACGCAGTATTGGATGGACCAAAAACCAAGATTCCCGAAGCAGGAGATTGAAGAGTGCTTTAGTAATCTCCTATAATCCTTTTTGTTCGCCCTGGAGATTGTCCTCCTTTAGAAGTTTCCAGCCAGACAAAGAGCAGGATAGTGTGATGGTATCAACTCTAATAGACTGGGGAGGTTGAGGAAAAGGCTAACCACCTCAGCGCCTCAAATCGGCCCGAGTTCAAGGAAGTCAGCTCTTTCTCAATTATTTTCTAAATTAACCAAGCGGAGTTCCGTAGAGATTTGGCGGAGACTGTCTGAGGTAATTCAGCTCAGATTGGTGCGGAGACTGAGCGGAGAGTTCGGGGTGTCAACGCACTGACATACCATTCAGGTACTTTCACTTTCCAAAGAATACCCTCGTGACCTGGCCGGTATTGTTGAAGAATTACTTCATTTTGGAATCAATGCGGCCTCCGTCTCCATTGTGAACGTGTTTCCAACGGGTGTCCAGATATAACTCAGTGCCACATCTGGCCCAGGTGTGGCGTATTAGTGATTCTCCTTACCGTAGCAGTTTTTCCTCCTCCAACTGACATCTGGTGATAGCAGTGAGATGATGTCATCAGTGACATTCCCAAACTAATCAGCATGACAACGTTGAGAGCAAAAGAAAGCTTCATTTTCTAAGGTCCGATGCACAACTTCAGGGATTAGTCGTTCTTCATCTGTAGTGGTACCTGATGGAACCGTGCACGCGATTTTAGTTGCGGAGTGGCGACGTGATGTCTCTCTTGCTTCCTGTTGTGTTTAGGAACGTTGTAATGATGTCGGCGGTGCAGATGAAATCGTCCTCGTGGTTCTGGAAACTACTGCAGGGAGGAATATCTCAGGAGCCACGTGGCTGCGTGAGTAAAGGGGTAATAAGAGCTCGGAAAGGTCAGATCGTCTGTCTTGGTGTTGTTTTAATGGAAAACGTGGACACTTGCCAAGGTCTGCGTTTCTCAAGGACCCGAGGTTAAATAATGCCAGGACTCCAGTTAATAACCGAGAACATCCAGGAGCTGGTGGAGCTCCCATCATTTCAAGGAAAGTGGCTACGAGCACTTTGAAGACTCCTCGCTGGCATTTCAAATGAACTTTATGGTAAAAATAAATCCTTTGTCTTTTGATTCTTAAGTTGTCTTGATGAATTTTCACACTCTGAGTCTGTAAAACATCATGCCCTTTGTTTTGAGTTAACAGTTTCACAGGGTTCGGAGTTACTGTGGTAAAAACCAAGCAGAAATAAAAATCCTTCACTCTTTGATGTATTGTCAAGAAATTGGGCCGCCGCTGCTGCTGCTGTGGAGAAACTCTGACACCGTTAATCTGCTGACTGTGTTTCCATCACTCGGACGCTACAGTCGATGTGTCTGCGTGGTTGTGTGTGTTAGCGCGGTAACTTGATTATTAACATATTTTCATGATATTTTCCGGAGCTGTGGGCTGTGATCCAACGAACGTTATGGAGGATCTGAGGCAGATCTGGATCATACTTTCAGTTTTTGAAATCGTCATGACGCCGTAGACAACCACTCAGACTGGATGTGCTCGGCGTTCTCCGATCCAGACGTGACTTACATGACCGAATGAATATATTTGAGTCTGAACTCGTGCTCTGTGCTTGCGTGTGCTCAGCTGGAGAGCGTTTGATGCTGCACACCTTAATCTCAGACTCATTGCATCATCTAAGGGTTTATCCTACGACGGACCACCCCACCCCCACCCCGAAACCCGACACGCTGACATTTCCACACCTTTTCCTTTCCGATCTCATGTCTTTTGTTTAATGGGGAAAAAACGCCTGAAGTGTCAGCCGCTACAGGAAAACAAGAGTGGAAGGGTCAGAGTTTATTCGTACCACTGTGGGAGCAGCAGTGGCAGTTAAACTCACGGCTCACACACTTGTGCGAGCTTCATCACATTCGTCACGTTCCTCTTAACTGACAATCTGATGAAGGGAATTAGCAGAACACCCATCATCCTTTTAGCTACAAGGTCTTTGGGCGCCGTGCTTTTGGTGTGATTTCCTGTGTGTGTGTGCTCTTCTTCTCTCTTGACCGTGTGGACCGGTGTTTTCATTCAGTCCAGGCTTTTCTTCCCTCGTTCTCGCTCTCTCATTTTTATCAGCTTTTCCACTGAACGGTCTTTACGTTTTTTGTAATGCGAGATGAGATGGTTATTTGACATCAGTTTTTTTTTTTTTTTTTCTTTTTATTACTTCCTGGCGCTGTTACGTGGTAAAGGGTTATTGATGGATTTAATTGAATTGTGCTGGTCAGGTTGGACAGGGCCCAGGGAAGAAACCATTTTATTGCTTTCTTTATAAAGACAGATACAACATCTGATGAATAAATGAGTCTATTGGCACCAAACACGGCGGACATGTGAAGCTGCGGACAATGAAAAATCTGTTATTGATCTGACCGGGGGCGCCATAATAACAACAGTTGAATTTCATCCATAAATTTGGAGCTGGACGTGGTAGAATAAATCTCATCCAGTCAATAACCAGATCAATTTCATCATTGAGAGACGGAGTCATAATCGGAGGACCGTCCAGATATCGATCCGATGGGATTCGGCTCGCTGGTGATTGTGACATCGTCCTGACAGAGGTCCTGATTGTGTCTTCTACATTTGATGGAAGGACACCAGAGACATTTTCAATTGTTGAATTACAAATTTGAAGACTGAGAGGAGTTTTTCTTTTCACTTGGCTGCTCTCCTGAGGATGAGTCCGGGTTCACAGGCCATCTGAGGGACTTGATCCACAGTTGCGTGTGACAGATGATGTGTAACCTAAGATCCCCTGGATGTTAATACTGTTGGCTGCTTTGCTCCTTGACCCAGATTTAATGATTACTGTGCCTGAGGCCGGTGGATTACTTTCGGTCTGTGGAGCCGTGAACAAAAAAGAAAGAAAGAAAAAAGAAAGAGAGAAAGAGAGAATCTTCTGATGCAACACAGACGTTGCTGCTTTCTTTGTGAAAATAGGAAACGATTAACTATTCCACTATTCCACTATTTTGCATTAATTTAGGCTTTAAAAACCGGATGCCTTGTGCATTTATTTTACTTTTGCAGCAAATGGAACAAGATATAGATCATTACAAAATCTTTTTTTGATGATTGATGATTTAATGATGATTTGTTAGTTTGTGGAGTTGTTTTTTTCCCCCTCTCCTTCAGTAGATCTTATTGATCTTCTTCATTAAACTGATACATTATACTTTCTTTGTATGTGCAGTTAAATAAAGCCAAACGTGCTCCTTAAGTAAGAGAGGAAGGTTTGTACGAGACGACTCCATCCGTTGTCCTTTGTCCAGTCGACATTGGACAAATCCATTCAGAGTGACAGCACAAACCTTCAGTCGCTCTGCATCACGCCGGGTGGAAATTGGAGGCTTTGTCTGTGAAGAACGGGCGATTCAAATGTTGTCTAACCTTGGACCGTGTCTGTCCACCTTCATGAGGACAGACACAGTACATCAATGTCCTCCGGTGAATGGCAGAGCCTCTAAAGGGGTTGAAAAGCCTTTCAAGACAAACCAAACGTACATCAGGCTCGAGTCTGACGAGGATAATTGCACTTTGTTGAATTCCATTCGCTGGCAGGTAAACGCTCGAATGAAAACAAAAGAGAAAGGTGGAAAACGCTTTTCTTTTTTATCTCCTTTCATCCAAACACGTGAGGAGAGCCTAAGTGACTCGGCGTCCACGTTTGTGTCCCATCGATGAGCCTGATTCCTCCTCTTATCATATCTCATCAAACATTTCAATGGTTTTCACTCCCCAACGTCCATTTCCTGTCTGGATCAATGTCTTTCCATCTGCTCCAACATCTCACCGCGCCCGCTCAGCTGTTTGCAGGGTTCAAACGTTCACAAGCACAGGTTCAATGGTTGCCAGAGGGTCTGGGCTGAGGGGAATAGTGAGGTTTACAATGTAAACAGATGGAACCTGGACCTCATATTGAATCAGGCTCCTCGTCCTTACGTGGTTCCAGGAGCTCTGACGGCAAATTAACCCCCGAGCGCAGATAAAGGGATTCATACACGTGTCGGACATTTGACAAATCAGATCAAGCACAGCAAACCAGGAAGCGGATCCTGCTGTGGTTCGGTGCGTACCTGTTCCTCCGTGGCGAGCCGCAGCCATATATCACCCAGTTAGCTCTGTGAAAAGTTCACGGCTGTGTTTCCCGTGTTATTGCCGTAATAAATGTGATTGAATGTGTGCCCGGCAAAGTTGCATACTCATTTTCAAAGCAGTGTAGTGAAAAGTGAGGAAAGGCTAACCTTGGCAATGAGAGAGCAAGGGAATCAAAGATGAAAAGCAGAGGACAGAGAGAGAGAGAGACAGAGAGAGAGAGAGAGAGCACCGCGTGGGTCATCCAGGACTTACACATACATCGGGGGAAAAACCTGTACTTGGATAGCGACAGCGATGGTGTCATCTTCAGTTTTCCGGCGTGATCTGAGGAGCTCGTTGAGTTTTCTCTTCATCACCGTACGCTGCAGACTCGGACCGTAGTTTACCACAGTACAGTTGCAGAGTCGTGCCGTCCATTTTCTGTCCACGGGAGCCAATCATTTTCCATCTCAGATGACTCCAATCATTCTCCTCTTCTCTTCTCCTCCAACTGTGCAGGAATCATCCGCACCGCCTTATCCGACATGGACCGGGAAGCCCGAGAACACTACACTGTGGTTATCCAAGCCAAAGACATGGCAGGCCAGGTCGGAGGCCTCTCCGGCTCCACCGCCATCAACATCACCCTGACAGACGTCAACGACAACCCGCCCAAGTTCCCGCAAAGTACGTTACAGCGCTGATTAACTCCTTCTCCGTGTGGGAGCAGTAACACCAGGATTTAGCCTGGTCCCTAAGTTCTTCCTGTTATGAGTCTACACTTTGATCCATTGGTCCAAAATCAGCCTTGTTTTTGTAGAGTTTTAGAAATTTAAAGGCAAATTAGCACAGAAAATGTTGTCTGTAATCATCAAACTAGCCATCGTTCATCAGATTGAATATACTTGAATAATAACACGTTTAACGAATGATAAAGTTGTGATTCTTTGTCTCATCGGGCACAGTTCCCTTCGGCTCTGAAAACAATTTGAAAAGCATCAACACTTGGTGAATAATTATCAGCCCCAGAGTTTGATCTGCTCCGCTGCCACCACACTTGGTTTAGCACCTAATGCCAACTCAAGTATATTTTAGGAAGTATTTCTAATGACATTCCCTCAGGAGTGAGTCAAACTGCTGAGCTAAGCTCCTTTAGACAAACACGTGGAGCGGATCGGGCCCTCCTCATGTTCTGAGCGTCCGCGTTCCTCTGCAGAGAACTACCAGCTGTACGTCCCCGAGTCGGCTCAAGTCGGGAAGCCGGTGGGGAAGATCAAGGCCAACGACGACGACCAGGGGGTCAACGCAGACATCAAGTACAGCATCATTAACTCAGAGGGGGTCAACAGCTTCTCCATATCCACAGACAGAGACACCAGAGAGGGGGTGATCAGCCTGAGGAAGGTGAGTCGTCTCTTTACCGGCCTTAACCACCGAAACATAAACATTTGGTCCATGTCATGTGAGAAATCCATCATTATTCAAACAAAGCTGACTCAAACTAATTTAACCAGTTCCTCTGCTGATGACGGCAGCACGCGATGCTTCGTCTCATCGGATTCTATTTTTATTTATGACAAATGTAGGCTTGACTCATTCTCATATGCGATTCTTTCCGCGTGAGCCCTTCAGACCATCAAAGGAGATAAATAAAGCCTTTAAGCACGGCGGAGTGCATCATGACTCGCTGTCAGTCACTGGTAACAAGTTTGTTTTGATTTCCCCTGTGGCTCCACGTAGTGCAGATGATGCAGGATGACAGCTTTCTGAAAATGTCCAATAAATTACTTACCTGTCAGTCTTCATGTTTACAACTCTTGGTTTGTTGTTAGGAATCAGTGCGACGCCAAACTGGGTGAAGCGAGGCAGGTTTGGATGAGCAGGTTTCCAACAGAAGGGGAGGATGAGTTTCAGACCTGAACCAGAACACATCAGAGGGGTTCACGTCCAGAAACCTGTTGGATTCTTACGTTTTCCATGGTTTCGTTTGAAGATAATAGTTTCAGATGGCTTGGTTCTTGGCGATGTTGAACCCAGCCTGGATCAGGTTGGGGCTTTCTGTCTGGGGATGGCAGGGTCTCCCCGGGTCTGTCTAAATTGGCCGTAGGTGTGAACGAGACTGCGATTCAGTCAGTTCTGGTTGACCTTTTATCCAATGACGCGGCCCTAAGAAGGACACATCAACTGGATGAAATGCTGAATGCAGAGACGTCGTCACTGTTTGCCAAGAATCAAAAACACATTAAAACCCCCAGAACAGTCACTCTTCATTTCCTCGGTCTTCATCCGGGGAACTGAACCGCAGACATGAAGACAACCTGAATGTGGTCCACTAAATGTTTGACTGTGAGCTAATTGTCCCCCTGTCGCTTTTCCCCAACAGCCACTGAACTATGAAAGGAAGAAGAGCTACACTCTGCACATCGAAGGGATGAACACGCACGTGGATCCTCGTTTCTCCTACCTGGGGTCTTTTAAAGACACTGCCACGCTGAAAATCACGGTCGGGGACGTGGACGAGCCGCCCGTCTTTTCTATGGATTATTATATCATGGACGTTTACGAGAACTCACCGGTGGGCACCGAGGTGGGCGCCGTAACGGCCCGGGATCCTGACAGCAGGAACAGTCCGGTCAGGTAGGACACCGTTCATCTGCCAGAGTTCACAAAGCAAAGTCCAGACGGCACAAAGCTGCTCTGAAGGATCGTCCTGACTCATCGTCCGACACAGACAAGACGCTAACGGAAACTGACTTGGGTCAAATTTTCTGTTTGTGTTTGTTTTCCCTTGTCTTTATCGTGTAGAATTGCTTCTGTTGCACGTTGTCATTGAAGGCGAAACCGTAGGTCTTCAAGAGCGCAGAAAGCCTCGTTTTTAGCCACTTTGGGCTCAAATATAGGAGTTATTTTCCGAACCGTTCATTGCTACGAACAGACAGAGGCACAGTTTTGATTCTCCCGTTGTCTACCGGTCGAGTTTGGTTCCTTCCAGCAGAATGAAGATGAATTAAAAACCTGCTGCCGAAAAATAGACAAAGTTTTTGGACGATAATCAGGTCACGATACCTGTCAAACTGGACTCAGACGGAGCGTTTTATTTCCAGGACCAGGTTCAAACCCCACCCATCAAATACAGGGTCAGTGAGTCAGCATGTGGGTGTTTGGTAACAGACGGATGGAAACATTGCTAATGTATTTTTAGCACTTTGCATCATCGATTTCAGAATAAGTCCCCAAAATGAAAAAAAACATCATGGAAATATGTTGACGCGTGGAGTCGCCTGAAATCTGATCCGCACCTTCAAAATGCCCTCGGAAAAAAGCAAGAGCACACGGGCGCAGAGCAAATCCCTTCTTTTTGCATTAATAGATATTTGGATATTTAGTTTGTAAGCCCGTGAATTAACCCGGGGCAATACATCTGCTGAGCACATTTGTATGCTCTCTAAACAAATGTTTGTGTACCGCTGAAAAAAGATTGATATTCGCCCGAGGCAGGGGATTAATCCACGGTTTTGCTCTTCGCAGGTACTTCATTCCACGGCATTACACTCACACGTCTGTGCGCTGCTCGTATTAATTTGAACTCCCTCCACTCGCCGTTCATGAATGATGGAACAGCTGTAAACATACTGTAAAAGTCAGGGTGACGCGACACGTGGGTCGTACGTCAATAAAGTGCAATCTTTGGACGCTATTACGCGTCATGGGATCATTAGGAGCCGCGCCGTTAGCTGAGGATTCTATAGGGAGCTCCTCCGCAGCAGGAAGCTCACGGACGGCACGTCCATGCGGGTGATTTGAAGAGGCGAGCCGGCACTTCCCGATCAATGAGAGGGATGATGGGAGGTAAAAATGAATCTTTGAGTAATGTCAGAATATGAAGACTTTGCGGTAAACAAGAAGGCAATCTGCATATGAAAGAGTCGGCTCCTCTCCTGGTGGGATAACTCCACTACGTCCACTCCTGCACAACATCGCTCTCAATTCTCAGCACACAAAAGGAGAGAGGAGAGAAAGCTACGGAGAGTGTCGTGACATCCACTTGAACCCTGAGAAAAGCTACAACAACAAGGCACGCCGCTGCTCATCGCGCCCGAATCAGAATGCAGCGGGGATCATTATTTGGCAAGCTTTGATCATCAGTAGTCCGACCGCGTGGCTGAGGGAATAAACGCGTTATTGAAATGGTGTTTCACACGTTGGTCTGAGGTTCACACCTGAATAACCAATCATTCCCTGCATCTTCGTCTCCCATTTTGACACCAGTCAAATCCCCATAGAGTATCATCTACCCGTGTACTCGGGATACGTTAGAAAGTAAGAGTTTACAGATAGAATACGAGGTAGAAGGTTCTAGTAAAAGCTACAAAAATGTCAAGGTCTTGGACTTTAATGTCATCGTCAGTGCAGCGATGAGACAATGAAACGAAAATCGAACCATAAAGTCCAACGTAGCGTCGGGCTGCACGAAGCTACGTACACAATATAAATGTGAATATTGGGTGGACGGTCAATATATTGTCCGATATGGAAGGAGAGTCTGATCGTGATCATCGCTTTAATATCCCTGGACTGATTCCATCTCTCAAATCAAATTAAAATCAAAAAGACAGTATTACTCTGGAGAAGGACAGCTGGATTATAAATAAGACATTAAGAGATAGGATATGTGGTCTAGAGTGGATGCTCATTCTGTGCTCTTTCTCTGAGATCCGCCGAATGAATACCTTTCTGCTTGGTGTTCTTCAGAGCGATTAGCTCCTCGCTGGAAAGCTGCGGTCAGCCAGATTCTAACTTCAAAGCATAAAAGTACAACGTGCACATCCAATCTAGCCCTGAACAGATGGATGCTAGCTGCTTTTTACAGGACTCCTCATAATCCTGTCACTAATTAAACCCCTCCCCCTCCAGCAGCGTCTTCATATCAGGATACCGGAAAGCAAGAATGAGTCCCTATCGGGGGGAAAAGACAACAAAACCGCAAATTCACTCAATGTTAGCTGCCTAGCTAACAATAACTTTAGCTATTTTGTCCAAAAATAAATACCATAATGTACTTGAAAGGACAGCCGCTCCTCCTAGTCAACATATTTTGACGATGTTTCTCAACCTGCTGAATCGGTCGTTCTTCATCCGTCGTCATGGGAAGTAAAATTTTGTCGTCCTATTGAATTATGCTGCATGTTTTATTGATTGGGGCAGCCTAAGACAGATTATATTTAACACGGAAGGCCAGTATTGACTTTACTTTGGCTTTCGGTGGGTCTTAGCGTTTGTCTGGAAGCGTCCAAAGGTCATCAAATGGACATTTAGGGTTTGAGAAGCTGTGGCTGAATGTTTGTAATTATCCGGCACGGAGCAGGTGGAGGCTCATATCCATACCGAAGGGCACTTTGACGCGACACGCGGCTGATGGCGGATACGTGCTGACGACGGCGGGAATCTAATCTGTGACTTTGTGCTCGGACTTTGTCGTCTGCTACTTATCCGCTGCCGTCTTATTAGCTCGATCGCTTCACCTATCGTCTGACGCTTTGCTGTGCGTCTAAAGTAGCTGCGCTTCCTTCGCCAACAGGTATTTCTTGGACAACAAAGAGGAAGGGGTTCGCTACTTCAGGATCAACGAGGACAGCGGGGTCATCAGGACGACGCAGCCGTTGGACCGGGAGGACACGTCCTGGCACAACATCACCGTGATGGCGTCGGAGGTTGGTAGGTACCCGGGTCTCCTCCGCGAAGCAAATGTTGACAAGTTGAATGTTTGTTCAAATCAGCGCGCCAGCTGTGTTTGTTCACACACGAGTGAGCAGGTGTACAGTAGAGGAAGCCAGGTGTGTTTGGTTGAAACTTCGGGGGTTTATGGCGTTGTCTTTATACACAGAATTGGAACTTGAGTTGTGTTTTTTCAAATATTATTCCGAATATTTTTCACGTGTAAACGTGGAACAACCAAACCGTCATCGTAGGCGTGACGTTCCATACAGTTCAATAGAATTCTAAACGTTAACACCTTGAGCTGCCGCAGCGTGAGTGGAAAGACGACAGCCAGGCTAGCTGCTTTATTAGCAGTTAGTAGAAACACACAGCTTAACACATCAGGCTAATTTCCCCACAGACCGTGTCTTACACCGCTTTACACACTCGTGGTTTCCCTCAAAACATCTCCCTGTTTCCACCTGGACCAAGTCTGCGATCTAATCCGGCTGGAACTCAAAAGGAAGGAGTGTAATTTCGAACGTATTATAAGACCCGGCGCGGGGCATTATCACCGTTCCACTGTGTGTAAAGCTCAAGGTTACAAATAAAGTCAGCGTGATTTGCTGAGGGATTAGTAAATATGTCCCTCAGCCGCAGGGTAAAAGGAGACATTACACACTATCTGTGCATTCCCATTGCGGGCGCCTGTGTGCGTGCGTGTGTGCGCGCGTGCGCGCGTGTGTGTCCATGTATAAATTAGGGCGGCGGTTGTAAAGATTTTCAGCGCTGTGCGAACACGCCCAGGCTTCTTCTTCCACGCGCGATAACGAGACAACCTAAGGGGATCATAAAGTTTGGGTTTTAGTCCGTGTTTAAATTCATAGAGTGTAAAACTGGAGTCCAGATCGATATCAACAAAAAGAGGGTTCCATAAAAAGGAGCGGCCGCATGGATCTGCGGTGCTCCGTTTCCTCTTATCTACGGCACACAGTCATATATTAGGCAGCCAGCAAAGACTTTTACTCAAAGCGCCTTAATATCTTCACACCTCAGCGGGATGCTGTTCCTGGAAGCAGGAATCCGGCTCGCGCTAACAAGTTGGAACAACAACCCCTAACAAGCTATAAATACCAAGAATGTTTCCCGCTTTTACGCTTTACACGTACGCTGACACTTCTGTCGCTTTAGAGGGTTGCACAGCTCTCCCTTCCCGCTTAAATACAAGTTTGCAAAGTCAATACAGGCTTTAATGAAGCAAAAATAACCCATTTGCGTTAATGTTCGTACACTAGCAGAGACGCGCGGCCTCCGATGCTCCCACGGCGTTATTAGCGCTAATATGAGCACTAATAGGATTTAAATACATTCCAATTCCAGGTGAGTAAATAGCACAATTAACATTTTCCGTCTGAGAAAACAATGACGAAGGTGATGATTTGCATATTGATAAGAATGAATTGAAATGGGCGGGAGTGTATTTTCCTAATAATTAACCACCAAATCAAATTAGTTCCAATTGTGCCATTGTCCTTTCCTTTCAGTCGTATGTTGGATATTAATTAAATCAAAGTTCAGGCCCCGCTAACTTCAGGAACTGCTAGCGGGGAACTTGGGTAATTTGTAATCGCAATTAGGCAAATCTCTCTGGCTGACGGCGGCCATGAATGCTAATCTTTCTTTATCTCTTCACCTCTCCTCAGTGTTGAAGGATGGCTTTCAGAAATGCTCCCACGAGGCATGATGGGTAAATTTTCTACCCCTGCTAAATGAACAAAAGGATCGTAGACGCAAAGCACCAAGCTAAGACTTGTAAAACCTCCTAAAGACCACCAGGAGTACCTTAATGAACACGTGTGCGTGTACTTCCTGAGTCCCCGGCCGCGGTTCACATCTGTATTGACGTTTTCCACGCAGAGATTTCGGAATATTCGAGGAAAGTTTGCCGTGGTTTCTGCCGCGGCGTTGCAGGATTTCGTTTCTTCGCGCTGACAGACCTTTAACCAGGTTCTTGTGTTAGCGCTCGCACACGTTCCACAATCCCTAATCTCTCCGAACACGCTGCAGATCACCACCAGGCTGCCGTTTCTGTCACCCAACTTTATTCAAAACCCGCACACAAACACAAACACACGGCCGCTGCCGTATCCCAGCATGCATCTCTCCTCAGACGCTGACATCAGTCAAAAAACCTAAATGCAGAAAAATATTCCGCTTTATTATTTAATATAAGAGTATATAGAGATAAAATACACCCAATCCTATCAATATTCATAATGATAGTAATAATAACGGAAAAGTTAGGCTTGAAGTAACTTCTGGAGATTGTCGAGTCTTAAGTCAGCATGTGTGTGTGCCTCCCAGTCTGCGTCCTGCGATGTGAATTCAGGGCTCTGCTTTATGCACAAGATAAAGTGAATAAAAACCTGAAGAGATGAATTTAGTGCAGCGGCTGCGGCACCTGCGTGGTTTTTCTCTGCATAAGGAATTTATTTATAAAGGGGGAATCTTTTTTTGCTGAGCGTGCATGCTATTTTTCAGCTGTGTCCTGGTATACAGTGGAACAGTCACACCTGCTAAAGTCCTCTACAGTTCCTCCATGATGGCTTTGATGGGCTGGGGGGTTAATTGCATCGCCCAAGGGCACCTTAACAATATTCACGAAGGCGGAGGAAATTCATGCGGCGTTTTACTGCCCACACGTGTTCGGACACGCTCGGAAGAAAAACCTGCTGAATGTCCGTCTTATCTCGCAAATGTGGAATAAAATGATTTCCCCGAAGCTAGACTGCGGTCATAATACTGCCAGAACACTGGGCGTGCTTTATCAGAAATATGTCTCATATTTATCACGCTCCGTGTCCTCATGTGAGCATTGCCAGTATTGTTGTTGTTGCTTCAGAGAGCCGGGATCGCTGCTGGATCTGCCTCATAAGCACAAATCCAAGACAGTGGGGGGATGATTCATGTCCGCATCAAAGCATGCGTTCATACACACGGCAACCGTGGTTCCCGAGATCTATCGCTTGGTGTGTGGGCGTGAACGACGTGGACGTCTCGCATCACGATTTCACAGAGGGCGAAGACGCCGCGGACCCCGATGATTGAATTTCATGAAAGAATCCTTTCAAGAAGATCAAAGGTCGATTCGATCGGTGCAGAAAAGGAACAGTTGATTCAGGGGACTTCCAGGCTTGCAGGAAAAGGGGACCACGACTCAGAGGGAGGGTATGGTACATGGTGTTGCTGACTGCTCTTTCTCATGTGTTTCTCGTTACAGACAGCCCAAACCTCCTCAGTCACGTTCCTGTCACCGTCCAGGTCTTAGACGTGAACGACAATCCGCCCGAAATAGGGACAGACGAGGAGGTCATCGTGTGCGAGAGCTCAAGACCAGGACAGGTGAGCGTCCGGGTTTCCGACAGGAAAAAACACCCGAACCGTTTCTTTTCTGTCTTACACCCCATAAAAAATAAACTCATCCATATCAAACTGGAGTAGATTGGATGTAGATTTATGATTAAAACGATGATTAGTCGGTCATTTTCCGTTATAGTTTCTCCCTCTTGTCTCTCTTGCCGACAGAATAATGGACACGCTCACGGTACAAACTATAAATAATGGAAATGATCAGTAGATAAATCGATGATTAAACTCATGAAGAGTGACAGCCTGACGCGTCGTGCCGCCAAACTTTCTCTGCGTTCAGCACTTTGGTTTTCCTGGCTGTAACGGCGGCCGAGCGAGCTCCTTAATCATCCCTCGTTCTAAACTAGTGTCTCAGCAGCAAAGCATGACAGCTCCAAATCGAACTTCGCTCCAATTAGCTCACTGTGGCGTTTTGATTCATTGGAATTAAGAAGGTCCCTGAGATATGAAGCAATCAGCGCTATGGAAATGGCTGAAAGTTGGGCTGTGCAGAGGATGATGGAGGAAAGACGGAGACAACAAGACCAAACACGCTTTTAATCGGTCCAACGTAGAGGGGGGAGAAGTTTAAAGTCGGTATTAAATTTGAATGAAGGTTACATTAGCTGGAGGGTTATTGTCTGGGGGCACTGAGAGAAACGCACGAGACGGCGGCACCACGCATCATCTTGCTCATTTGCTCGGTAGAACGTTTTAGTTTTGTTCTCGTCGGAGCTCCGCACTCGCAGAGAAAAGGCTGCTCGGTTAGTCAGACAACAAAAACCGTATCCCAGAACACCGAGCGCTCTGAATATTCAACAGGAAGTCAGTGTCGGGCGTCTCCGGCTCCGAAACACGGAGAACAACGCCCGCGCCAAACAGGAAGCTATCACCTGGATCACAAACGTGTAACGCCGTTTCCTTCCACTCCACCAACGCAAATCCTCATCATCTTCGTCCTCGAGAGCTCTTTCATTTTTTCGTTTCCGACTCTGACCCGAGTATTCAGTGATGTTCGTCGTTTTTAAATAAAATCCTCGTATTATTGACTATTCGTTTTTCTCCGGATTTCGTTTGATTTTAGCGAGAATCAGCTCAGCGTTTGCTCACCTAAACCCAAACTAATGAGGCCTGCGCGAGGATTTGGAGCAGGAAGTGATTTGAAACGGCTCAGCTGCTAATTATGTGCCGCAGGTGTTGATTTATTGGTTGATTTATCTTCCTCTTTCTGCCCAACAGGTGATCCAGACTGTCACGGCTGTGGATAAGGATGACTTTGCCAATGGACAGCGTTTCTCATTTGCTCTGCCCAGCGATTTACCGGTTAATCCCAATTTCACCCTAAAGGACAATGAAGGTAATTAACGTGATCAATATGTTTGTTTGCATCTCTTATGAGTTCCGTGCTCGGCCTTCAGCCCGCGAATTCGTCCTCGTCGCTCACACTCCGCCAGTTTCCTCAAACCTCACAGATGCGACGGAAACGTGCGTTTGGCCAAATCGGTAGCGGCGACAGCTGCTGACGGGTCTGAGCCGAGTCGGGTCCCACGTCAAACACGAGTCACGGGGGTTGGACGTGTTTGCCGGTCATGTCCTCGGTTGGATTACTCTCTTTGGCATTGCCTGTAGTCTCCTGTGTGTTTTATTTTGTGCCGGCACAGGGCCAATAGTGGGTGTTACTATGGCAACCCTCTCAGTGTCAGGTGAACACCTAGCCCCGGGTAGGTCTGAAATTACCGGGCTTTTAAATCTCTCAGCCAGAGGATCTCACGGATGCCCACTGAGCGGAGCGGTTGACTGCACTCCAGATGAATCTCGGGCAGAGAGAGTTATAAAAACAGACGCACGGCGCGGCAGAGATCAGAAAAATCAATGAGATAATAGGAGATAAGTCCGCGTCGCCCTCGGCCCACTTCCCACTTCCCACTTCCCACCCACTGCAGTCCTCACGTTGCCTGTTTCATTCAGTTTATTTGCATCGGTCGGAGTGGCACTCAGAGGCGTCCCCCCACCTCCAAATGGACAAAGACTTCGACAGGGGCCGGGACGGACCGCAGGACGGAGACCAACCTCTGTGGGAGCCCCGTCAGAGGGTTTTCAGAGATGTTGGTGATGATACCAGAATAAAGAAAAACGTACCATCCAGTACGTGTTATAATATCTAGAATGTATTAAAAAAAATAACGCTGAAATAGGAAAAAAAAAAAATTTGTTTTTGCAGATGAACTCTTAACTTTTTAAGTGACGTTAATCGCGGTGCTGCAGTAATTGTGCCGACACCGGTTGGTCCTTGTCCTCCTTCGTGTCAAACGGAGACACTCCTCCATGCTTATGCGACGTAGCGTATAGTTATAATCAGTAAAGTATGAATAATGTCGCCGAGTCACTCGCTGGCTTCACCTGAGCGGAAGATTTGAAGGGAGTTTCTGTCTCCTTTCATCTTACAGACGCGTTAAGTGAGCAGTCTTGCGTATGTTAGCCTGTCAGCTAAGTTAGCGTTAACGCTGAACTTCTGATTCGTCGGCAAACCTTTCATTTTCTCTAATAATCTCACAGAGATTCAGAATTTATCCATTTAAAAACCTATGATAGATTTCCAAAATTGTATATCCACTTAAATTCCCTTTATTCCAGCTGCCTGGACATCATGTTCGTTGCAAATTCTCCAAAAATGTCATTGTGACATATCTGATATTTTGACAAACAGCTCACCAGTCGTTCCATTTGTAGCTGAGTACGAAGCGATTGTACTTGTGTGTGTAAGAGGAGTGTGTGCCTCTGTCCGTGTTTTGGAGGATTTTAGAGCGTTCACAGTCAGGCGGAGTGGAGCATACGGCTGAGCCCTGTGTCTGATAATTAAAGTAAGCTCTTCACACTTGAATCAGCCTCTTTCTTTGTTGTCGTAGCAGACCAACAGTTGGTCGCCGCTCGGTGCCAGCGTCTAATGCCTCCCACTGTTGTTGTGCCACTGATGAAATCCCTTACAGACATTCGGCGTCAGCTAACTCTCTCCTGACCTCCTTTCCTCCTCGCGCACACAGGATCCGGGTCCAACTTGGATTTTTGTGGCGGCGTGCAAAGTTCGGGAACAGACGCTCCGCGATGTGCTTCTTCTCGTCCCGTCTGCAGAACGAAGACCGTGGGTCCAAAACCTCGTGAGCAAAGACTTAAGGATGAAAACAAATGAGGGACGGTCACTTGAACGTCCTCTCTCTCTCTCTCCCCTCCTCCGTGGGGTTAATTTACCAACGCTGACTTTTGATGAAGATGCAGGAACTGAGGGCATTTTCAGGAGACCATTTTCTGTCCGCACCTGATCGGTTCAACCTGTAATGTCGTTACAATCGACGCCCTCCCCGGGAAAGTCTTTCAACGCTCGCAGCTCGCTTTCACAGAATCTTATTATCGTCCAGCGTGTGTTGATTTTCGCGGTAATGAACACGTTCAAGGCCTTCTGCTCACAGTCAAGCTGCGGTCCTTGTTAGTGCGCACATTCAGATGTGTTCTACACTTTGAGAGCTGAATGTGCAGGTCAGACTCCTGCAGTGTGTGAGGAACCATTAGAGCTGAGAAATGAGAGAGGAGCGCCTGCACTCTGTCACAAACCTGTTTGCTTAAAAGCCATTTAAATAGTTTTCACTTGACTATGCCGGCTGCACAATGAGTGAAAATGTAATACCGCTTTGATCTCGTTGTCTGTCACGTCGCTGTGACATTTGCTTCTAAAAAGGCAATTAAACGGGGTCGACGATCTCTAAATAACCAGCATACTCAGATACATCAATTCATTTCTGAAGGCAACTTTCCCCAGCGCGCATACAGAAGACCTCCTAATATTACAGTTAATCAGCCGTGTTGGAGGAAGTGCTGTCAAATCATTGATATGTGGGACGTTTAATTAGCTTTTATGTCATTCACACTTCACTTGCTATGGGTGTTATACTTTTCCCAAACACTCATTATGTGCTGAAGCAGCATGATTTGTGCGGTGAGGGCAGAGAGGCGTCTCATACTGCTCCTGTCAACACACCAACAACGAACAAACAAACACAAAATCTTCCAGCGTCACGTTTGATAAACGACGAGATCAAATCCTTCTGTGTGTCAAGAATAATTAATGGAGAAGGAGGGAGGAGTAGGGAAGAGTGTACGGGCATTAAAGTCACAGACGGGGAGAGAGGGAGAGAGGGATGATGGACGGGAGAATGGACGATGGATGGATATATCTACAAATACGTGAATAGAAAAATCAATGAAGGGAAAATGGATGGATGGATGAATGGATGGATGGATGGATGGACAATAGATAGATGTGAATGGACGGATGGATGATGGATGGATGATGGATGGATGGATGGATGGATTAGTGGATGGATGATGATGGATGGATGAATGGATGATGGGTGGATGGGTGGATGGATGGATGTGTGGCTCATGGATGGATGAGTGGATGGATGGATGATGATGATTGATGAATGGATGATGGGTGGATGATGGATGGGTGGATGATGGATGGATGAGTGGATGGATGGATGATGATGGATTGATGAATGAATGATGGGTGGATGGATGGATGTGTGGATGATGGATGGATGGATGAATGGAAGGATTGATGAATGGATGATCCGTGGCTGTATGGATGAATGGACAATGGATGGATGATGATGTGTAGATGAATGGACAATGACGGTTGATGGTGATGTGTTGATGGATTGGTGGATGAATGGATGATTGACGGATGATGTGTAGATGGATTGGTGGATGATGGATGATGTGTTGATTGATGGATGATGTGTAGATGGATTGGTGGATGAATGGATGATGTGTAGATGGATTGATGGATGGGATGATTGATGGATGATGTGTAGATGGATTGGTGGATGAATGGATGATGTGTTGATTGATGGATGATGTGTAGATGGATTGGTGGATGAATGGATGATGTGTAGATGGATTGATGGATGAATGGATGTTGATTGATGGATGATGTGTAGATGGATTGGTGGATGAATGGATGATGTGTTGATTGATGGATGATGTGTAGATGGATTGGTGGATGAATGGATGATGTGTTGATTGATGGATGATTGATGGATGATTGATGGATGATGTGTAGATGGATTGATGGATGAATGGATGATTGATGGATGATGTGTAGATGGATTGGTGGATGAATGGATGATGTGTTGATTGATGGATGATGTGTAGATGGATTGGTGGATGAATGGATGATGTGTTGATTGATGGATGATGTGTAAATGGATTGGTGGATGAATGGATGATGTGTTGATGAATGGATGATGTGTAGATGGATTGGCGGATGAATGGATGATGTGTGTATGACAGTGTGAAGGTGTGAACAATGGTGTGAGTGAAGCCTATTGGCTGATGGCTCTCCGTCCCTGCCGTCCTGCCAGTGTGTTGTTAAGCTAAGCCTGAGTGACTCGGTCTAATCCCTATCGAACGCTGGGCCTTCGTCTTCTTTGGGACCAGACTGCTCCATTTGTCTCCTGATGTGCTGTTTGTTATTCTCCGTGAAAGCTCTATTATTTCCTCACAAAATGATATGAGTGTTTGAACAACATTGAGCCTTTCATCAATATTCAAAGCCATCTTGAGTAATTTGTGCTACCATGGCAACAAGGCTCGAAGCAGGAGCCCTGTTGCCTGATGTGATTTTCTTCTGATAAAAAGACATCAGTGGTTTTCCTAAACCCATCGGAGTTTTTCTGACACGTTACTGTTCAACACAGATGTCATCAAGTCTCAGGTCGTGTCCCTCTGAACCCACGACTCAAGACTGACAAGTCGGAGGCAAGTCACGACTCTGGAACTTTCAAAACAACAATTTTCCGTTGAAAACATAGCGTCGATAGTAGACGTGGAACGGTAAATGGACTGAATTTCTACAGCGCTTTTATCCAAAACGCTTTACGGTGTTTGCCTCCCATTCACCCATTCATACACACATTCACACACCGACTGCCCAGGTAACCACGCAAGGCCCGCTCGCTTGTCTGGAGCAATCTGGGGTCAGGGTCCTGCTCGGGGACCTTCGACACCACCTTACAACCGAAGCCACGCTGCCCCCACGCTATGGTGGACTTAAAGTGACATACAAGTCAAGTTCAGTTTATGTCCTTCGTCCATCAGGGGGTGTTTACGTACCTGATGTTACCCACCGCCACCACTAGATGTCACTTTGACAGTTACCGCCAACCCTGAACCCATTAGCCACACGTCAGTCACATAGGATCCATTCTGCAGAAATGTCTATGAAATATCCATACAGCAACAATGGACACACACACGTAGCATTCACGCCATGCAAAGAGGCTCTGAGCCGCGAGGAGACGAAGTCTGGGCTGAGCACAAAATGCACACTCACCTCGTTTTTAATCTGGTCCTTGGGACAGCAAGAAGACTTTAATAGGCGAACCTGCTGCTGTTATCTGCCGCACCTACGCTGCAGAGATATATACAGTATATACGGTGTGTGTGTACGTCCATATACATATATATATATATATAGTATATACAGTATGTACTGCGTGTTCTTTGTGCTCTGAGTGCCAGATGGAGGGAAACTCTGTACTGAATCCACCGGCAGCACCTACACACACCCACGGAGTTCACACAGAATGGAGACAAAAGTGCCTGTGTGGAGAAGTGTGACACACAGAAAGAAACAAGAGGAGTCCCGATCCCCTAAATCACCGAGTGAGGGTCCACGAAGGCCCGAGATGGTCCATCATAGTCAGGGGGAGGCGAGGAGGCTGCAAAAGGGCCAGGATAGTCCGGAGGGGCGGGGCCATCCTGGAGTTAATCTGAGGTTGGGAGGGTAGCCTAAGTGATCAAAGGACGTGGAGCTGGACCTGCTCCTGTCAGGTTTCACCTGATTTCATCACTTCAGGGGGAGGGACGGGTGGGAACATTATCACCGTAAAGCTTTGGGGGAAGTGAAAAAAACGAGTGTCAGTTAGCGCCTCGTTCTCTGGCTCAACGGACACGCTGCTGAGGGAATCCTCCTGGGGGAGCATCACACACCCCTCACAACTCACACACACACACACGCACGCACGGCAGCGGCATTAATGATTCAGCTAATGTTTTGGCACACAAACACACCTGACCGTGTTTGTGTGCGTGTGTCATAGCAAACCTGAACGCTGCATCCATGCTAAGTCTTCTCTGCTTTTTACACCAAGGTAACGCTGGCTAACCTGCTAGCTCTCGCTCTCTCTCTCTCTCTCTTTCTCTCTCTCTTTATCTAGCAGCACGTTGCATTCACAAGTGACGGCGTGGCGGCAGATGCCATTAGCCATAATT